>PVJS01053488.1:0-13272 GCA_004027185.1 Glis glis | reverse complement strand
CCAGGGGTATTAAAAAAAAAAAAAAAAAAAAAAGAGAAAGAAAAAGACAAGTTTTAGCAATAGATATAAAAGCATTAGTATACGAGAATAAATGCAAAAGGTATCTGTTGATTATTTATTTATTTATTTTTTTGGTACTGGGGATGGAACCCAAGTTCCATCCTTGGGCCTTCTACCTCTGAGCTACACCCTCAGCCCTATTTTATTTTTTATTTGGAAACAGGGTCTCCCTAAGTTGCTAAGAGCCTCACAAAGTTGCTGAGGCTAGCCATGAACCTATGATCCTCCTGTCTCAGCCTCCCAAATACTGGGATTACAAGTGTGTGCCATCATGCCTGGCTGATATAGGGTGAGGCATGGTGGCGCACGCCTGTAATCCTAGTGCTTGGGAGGCTGAGACAGGAGGATCACAGGTTCTCAGCCAGCCTCAGCTACTTAGTGAGGCCCTCCGCAATTTAGTGAGACCCTGTTTCAAAATAAAGAAGGAATGACTTTTATTTTTTTTTGGCAGCACCAAGGATTGAACCCAGGGGCATTCTACCTCCAGGCTGCACCCCCAGCCCTATTATTTATTCTTTATTTTGAAACGGTCTCACTAAGTTGTGGAGGGCCTAAGTTGCTGAGGCTGGCTCCGAACCCATATCCTCAGGTCTCAGCCTCCCAAGTACTGGGATTACAAGCGTGCGCCACAACGCCGAGATTCAAAATAAAGATTAAAAAATAGGGCTGGGGGTGTAGCTCGGAGGTAGAATGCCCCTGGGTTCAATCCCCAGTATTGAAAAAAAAAATGTTACACATACCAGGCATGGTGGCACACGCCTGTAATTCCAGCTATTCAGGTGACTGAGGCAGGAGGATTTTCAAGTTCAAGGCCAGCCTGGGCAACTTAGGGAGTTTGTCTCAAAATAAAAAAAGGAAGTCAGACCCAATGGGACTGTCTGTAATACCTGCTCTTGGGAGGCTGAGACAGGTGGATTGCAGGTTCAAGGCCAGCCTGTGGTAATTTACTGAGACCCTTTTCCAAAATAAAAAATAAAGTTGGGTGCAATAGAGCATGCCTGTAATCCCAGTACTTGGGAGGATGAGACAGGAGGATCCCAGGTTAGAGGCCAGCTTTAGCAATTTAGTGAGATCATTTCCAAATAAAAGATAACAAGGGGGGGCACCAACTGCTGTGTGCATGCATGACACTGTCAACATGATTTATATTATGATGTGAGACTATAATGCACCAACAAAAGTATATTAAAAAATGATAAGGGCTAAGGGTGTACCTTGGAGGTAGAATGCCTCTAAGTTCCATCCCCAGCATCACCATTAAAAAAAAGGGCTGGAGGTATAGATCAGAGGTGGAATGCCCCTGAGTTCAATCCCCAGTACCACACACACAAATACAAAAAAATTAAAAAATAAAAAAGGGCTCAAGTGTAGCATGGGTGAGGCCCTCCTGGGTGCAATCCCCAGTATAAAAAAAAGTTGGATATAAATGTACTGACATCCTGCGCAAGGATGACATGCAAATTCGTGAAGCATTCCATATTTTCCGGCAGCACATATAAATGTACTGACATTGAATAGTGTTCATTATATACCAAGGGAAAAATAAGTTGCAGGATAATGTGTAGAGGTCGTGAAACCTTTTTCTTCGGGACCTTTTTCTTTTTTTTGCAATATCGGGGATTGAACCCAGGGGCATTCTACCTCTGGGCTACACCCCCAGCCCTATTTTTTTATTCTTTGTTTTTCTGGTGGTACCAGGGATTGAACCCAAGGGCATTCTACCTCCAAGCTACACCCCCAGCCCTATTTTTTACCCTTTTATTTTGAAACAGGGTCTCACCAAGTTGCAGAGGGCCTCACTAAGTAGCTGAGGCTGGCTGTGAACCCAGATCCTCCAGTCTCAGCCTCCCAAGTACTGGGATTACAAGCATGTGCCACCATGCCTGGCTTATTTTTTTATTCTTTATTTTGAAACAGGGTCTCGCTAAGTTGCAGAGGCTGTCCGGGAACCTGCGATCCTCTTGTCTCAGCCTCCCAAGTACTGGGATTACAAGTGTGCGCCACCACACCTGGCTGGGACCTCTTATTTTGTAATATTATGCCTTTCTTTATGTAATAGTAAAAAATCATATTCATGCCGGGTGTGGTGATTCATACCTGTTTTGCTTACAGAACTTCTAAAAGGGTCTAAAAGTGTCCCAGACAACACTTAGAAAATTGTTGTAGAGTATGATCCCATTTTTGTTGGCACAAGTGGTAGGACTTAAAGGTCTATGGAAGCCAGGCGTGATGGCACAGGCCTATAACCCAGTACTTGGGAGGCTGAGACAGAAGGATCACAGGTTGGAGGACTGCCTCAGCAAGTAGTGAGACTCTCATCAACCTAGCAAGACCCTGTAGCTCAGAGGTAGAATGCCCCTAGGTTCAATCCCCAGTATCACACACACAAAAAAGTCTTTGGAAGCCAGGCATAGTGGTGTGTGTCTACAATCCCAGCACTCAGGAGGCTGAGACAGGAGGACTGCTTGAGCCCAGGTGTTCAAGACCAGCCTGGGCAACATGGCGAGACCTTGTCTCAAAAAAAAGGTGTAAAGCCAGGCGTGGTGGTACACGCTTGTAATCCCAGTACTTGGGAGGCTGAGACAGGAGGATCACAGGTTTGAGGACAGTCTTAGCAAGTAGTGAGACTCATCAACCTAGTGAGACCCTGTTCCCCAAAAATAAAATAGGGCTTGGGGTGTAGCTCGAAGGTAGAATGCCCCTGGGTTCAATCCCCAGTGCCACACACACACACATACACACACACACACACAAAAGGTCCACATAGTCTATATATAGGGACAAAGAGAAAAGTGTAGAAGGACACATATCAAGTCTTTAATGTTGGGTACTGTAAGAGAGACAACCTGGAAGAAATGTATTTATATGTGTGTATTTATTGTTTTAAAAAGTATTATTTTGTTTCAAAATTAAGAATAAAAAATAGGGCTGGAGGTGTAGCTTGAAGGTAGAATGACCCTGGGTTCAATCCCCAGAACCACACACAAAAAAAGCCAAGTCAAGCATGGTGGCGTATGCCTGTAATCTCAGTACTTGGGAGGCTGAGGCAGGAGGATTGTAGGTTTGAGGACAGCCTCAGCAATTTAGTGAGGCTCTCATCAACTTATTGAGACCCTGTTTGAAAAATAAAAAATAAAATAGGGCTGGGGTTGTAGCTCAGAGGTAGAATGCCCCAGGGTTCAATCCCCAGTAACAAACACACACACACACACACACACACACACACACACACACACACAATAATATGGCTAAGATTTGATGGGTGGTAGGGATGGAGAAAAGAAATGTGAAGCATGTAAAGGGTATTTAGGAAACAGGAGGGGCCAGGCGAACCAGACAGCTCATGTTAGGGACAGTAGTAAGCCAGGTTGGGAATGAAAAATGTAGAAAGCCTTAGAAGCAAGGTCAAAGAATTTGGATTTTATCTGGTGTATAAAAGAGAAACACTGAGGATTTTTTTTTTTTTTTTTTGGCTAGCTGTGACAGTATGAAGATGAGAAAAAAAATAAAGAATGAAAAAAAACTCAAAAGACTGAGGCTAGAGCAGGCTCTGAAGAAAGGGACAAACTAAACGAAAAGGGAGCGAGAATGGATTGAAACAGAAGTCCACTCTGCAGACATGGAGTGTGGATGGCATCTGTGGCAGACGGCAAATAGACCAGTCTGGCTGAGCCAAAGAAAGGGCTGGTGTAGCGAGAGAAGGTTCAGACCTTGAACTTAAGGAGTTTAATATGTGGCACATGGCATGCATTCAGTATCTGTCAAATGAATGAATTCTTTATTCAAAGCATTGTTTTAGGACCTTGGATAAAGGAATAAATCCTTTATCCAAAGCAGTGTTTTAGGGCAATTAATCTGACATAATGGAAAGGTGGATTGGAAAAGAAAAACATTGGAGCCTGGGGAAACCAGTTAGAAAAAAAAAGATTGCCATCCCCACCCCCCCACCCCCATCGGTACCAGGGACTGAATCCAGGATTGCTCTACCACTAAACTAGATGCCCAGCCCTTTTTATTTTATTTTATTTTATTTTATTTTTTGTGGTACTGGGGATTGAACCCAGGGGCATTCTACCTCGAAGCTACACCCCCGGCCCTATTTTTTATTCTTTATTTTGAAACCGGGTCTCACGAAGTTGCGGAGGGCCTCACTAAGTAGAGAGAGAGAGAGAGAGAGAGAGACAGGGAGAGAGAGAGAGAAAGAGAGAGAGAGAGAGAGAGCTGAGGCTGGCCGCAAACCCAGATCCTCCGGTTTCCGCCTCCCAAATACTGGGATTACAAGCGTGCGCCACCACGCCCGGCCTTTTTTTTATTTTATTTTGAGGCAGGGTCTTGCTAAGTTGCCCAGGCTGGTCTCAAACTTGTGATCCACCTGCCTCAGCCTTCCAAGTAAGACTGCAATAGCCTTGGCATGAAGGGGCAGAACTGGCTAGAGAATGAAAAGGAAGAGACTAATGCTAGGTACATTATCAAAGAATCAACAAACAATACTTGGTAATTCGCTGACTATGGGAGGGATAAGAGGGTTAGAAATAAAAAATAGTTCAACACACACTGAGAAAGCCCAATCTTAAGAATTAGCATAAGGGAATAGTTCTAACAGGGAAAAAAAAAACACCACACACACAAAGGAGAAAAAGAAGAGATAACTAAAAATTGTGATATTTTCCATAAATAAATATTAAAAACAAACCACATCCAATTTTATGGGAATGGCTAAATATATACAGTATATTTGTTTAAAATTATAATTAAAATTTTTCAAAAAATCATAATATCACAAAAAACATAAGAAAACTACATAAATATACCATGATTTTAACTACAGAATATATTATAATCTAAGTTTTGAAAAGAATATGCAACAATGAAAATGTCAGCTGGATGTGATAAGAGTATGCTTGCAATCCCCGTATTTGGGAGGCTGAGAGAGGAGGATTGCGGGTTCAAGGCCAGTCTTAGCAATATAGCGAGACTTCCAACAACCTAGCAAGACCTTGTTTCCAAACAAAAAATAAAAAGGGCTAGTGTGTAGCTTGGAGGTATACTGCCACTGAGTTCAATCCCCAGTACCAAAACAAAAAACAAAAAACAGTCGGAGTAATAAAATTATAGGTGCTGGGCGTGGTGGTGCACGCTTGTAATCCCAGTACTTTGGGAGGCGGAGACCGGAGGATCCAGGTTCGCAGCCAGCCTCAGCCCTCTCCCTCTCTCTCTCTCTCTCTCTCTCTCTCTCTCCCTACCTACCTACCTACCTACCTACCTACCTAGTGAGGCCCTCCGCAACTTCGTGAGACCCGGTTTCAAAATAAAGTATAAAAAAATAGGGCCGGGGGTGTAGTGCGGAGGTAGAACGCCCCTGGGTTCAATCCCTGGTACCGCAAAAAAAAAAAAAAGAAACTGTGTCTCACTAAATTGCGGAGGCCTTCCTAAATTGCTGAAGCTGGCTGCGAACCTGCGATCCTCCTGTCTCAGTCTCCGAAGTACTGAGATTACGGGCATGCACCACCATACCTGGCTAAAATTACTTTGACCAGATTTATAAAGATTTTACAGTGATCATAGTTATCTGTTGTTATTTTTGGAAGATAAGCAGGATTTAGACAGAGGGAGATGGGGGTATGGTTGAGGAAAGAGGAAAAAGTTAAATATTTCAGGTACAGGGTCATGAGCAAAGGACAAATAAGAAGATTCATGTCTCTACTTCCAATTCTTGGATTCTTATTGCCCTCAGAGTGCTTACATGGAGGAAGCAGCCACATACAAAAGATGTTTGTTTTGTACTGGGGATTGAACCCAGGGGCATTCTACCTCTGAGCTACATCCCAAGCCCTTTTTATTTTTTTTTATTTGGAAACAGGGTCTGAGTTTCTGAAGCTGGCCTCAAACCTGCAATCCTTCTATCTCAGTCTCCCAAGGACTGAGATTACAGACAAGTGCCACCACACTCAACTCCACCAAAGACCTTCTTGGCCAGCTCTTGCTGGTCTCCAGCCTCTGGCCACCCAGCTGGACACTCACTTTCTGTTCTAGCCACTGAAGTATCTCTGAGTCTCACCGAGAACTGTGATTCTGCTCTCCATGCCTTTTTGCTTTGCTTCCCTTTGCTGAGAGTACACTTTCCTTGTTTTTGAGTTAATTTCCCACTGGTCTTCGAAGGTGAAATTCAAGTATAAACACCTCAATGCAGCCTTCCCTGACCCCCCCCAACCAGGTTAGAAGCTGCCCTTTGTGCATATACAGCACTTGTTTTAGCCTTTATCATGCTTCAACGTTTACTGTAATCACTTGCTTGAAAGCAAGGACTCTGTCTTTGAACTTTGTAGCAAAGAGCTTGACTCACAGAAGCCAGTAATCACTGGTTGAATCAATGAATTTAAAAAATTTAAGTATATTAGGGGATAGCAAAAATCCAACATGTTTTGGACACATGACACATATGATGAGAAAAGAAAGCAGAGGTAAACCGGGCACGGTGGTGCATGCCTGCAATCCCAGGACTTGAGAGGCTGAGACAGGAGGATGGTAGGTTCAAGGCCAGCCTCAGCAACTTAGTGAAACCCTGTTTCAAAATAAAAAATAAAATAGGGCTGGGGATGTAGCTTGGAGGTAGAATGCCCGTGGGTTCAGTCTCTAGTTCAGAAAGGATCAAAGGGAGAGAAGGAGGGAAGGAGGGAGGGATGGAGGAAGGAAGGGGAAAGGAAAGGAAAGGAAAGGAAAGGAAAGGAAAGGAAAGGAAAGGAAGAGAGAAAGAAAGAAAAAGAGAAACCAAAGGTAAATTAGTGAGAATATGAAAGGTTTCCAATCTCTGCTGAGTTTGGATTATTTAAGGTTCTGACTGGGAGATCACTGAAAACCACTAAGGGAGTACAAGTAAATCTGCTCAAAACAATGCTTTAAAATTAACCTGAGCTGGGCGTGGTAGCAGACACCTGTAATCCCAGTACTTGGGAGGCTGAGACAGGAGGATTGTTGATTCACAGCCAGCCTCAGCAATTTAGTGAGGTCCTCTGCAACTTAGTGAGACCCTGTTTCAAAACAAAAAACAAAATAGGGTTGGGGGTATAGCTCAGCAGTAGAATGCCCCTGGGTTCAATTCGGGAACACACACACACACACACACACACACACACACACACACACACAGATTAACCTGAAAATATGTACAGTCATCCCTCAGTATCTGTTGGGGAATGGTTCTAGGACCCCGGAGGAACACCAAAATCCTCAGGAGCTCAAGATCCTTATATAAAATGGCATAATATTTCCATATAACCTATGCAAATCCACCCATATACTTTAAATCATCTCTAGATTACTTATAATACCTAATACAATGTAAATGATACATGAGTAGTTGTTATACTGTATTGTTTCGAGAATAATGAAAAGAAAAATAGTACCTAGCAAAAAAAATTTTTGCTCAGTACAGATACAACCTTTTTTTTTCTTTATAAAGAGATGGGGTCTTGCTATGTTACCCAAGCTGGTCCCAAACTCCTGGGCTAAAGCAGTCCTCCTGTCTCAGCCTCCCCAGTAGGTGGGACTACAGGTATGTGTCACAACCAATTCTGAATATTTTCAATCTGAAGTTTGTTGAATCCTCAGATGCAGAACCCATGGATATGAATGGGTGACGCTATCATAAACTAAAGGTAGGAAAAATAAAAGCAATAGCTGCAACATGAGAATAACTGACTTGGATGGTCTCTGTGATGGTGAAAGGAAAATGAAAGAGAAATCTATTATGTATATAAAGCAACAGGATCCAAAGACTACTGATTTTAATTAAAGAAGGAAAAATCAAAATAGTGTTACAGTGAATTTAATCTGGTGCCTTTCACATATATTATCTTATTTTTCACACTGTATCTCTGGGTAAGTAGGAAATATGGTAATAACACTTAGTCACACATGGCTTTTAAATGTTTATTGAGCACTTACTATTTGTGCTAGGTACTGTAACAGGAGCTAGAGATACAATAATGAATAAAGCAAACAAGGTTCTTCCCTGTTTGTAGCATACATTCTAGTGAGGAAGATAAAGGAGAACACAAACTAATTACAGTATCACTCTTGAATATCAAAAATTGGGAGAATAAAAACCAGATATAAACAAAGTGCAGAGGAAAAGACAACGCTGAAAATAATTCAATTCTAGACAAGCATTGTTTTACATGGAATCAGAAAGAAAGGGACAATACTAGAAATATATATTTAAGTTAACTGCATAAAGATTTCAATAGTCTCCCTTTATCTGTGGGGAATACACTTTAAGACCCTCAGCAGATGCTTGAAGCTGAAGTTGGTACCAAATCTATACACAAGCTGAGCATCCCTGATCCAAAAATCCAAAACTTAAAATGCTCCAAAATCTTGAAACTTTTGGATTGCCAACATGCCACAAGTGGAAAATTCCACACCTGACCTCATGTGGTAAGTCAGGGTCAAAATGTAGGTGCACTAAAAATAGTGTATAAGATTACAGCTGTGTATAACCTATGTAAGAAACACAAATATTGTATTTAGACTTCAATCCCATCCCCAAAATATCTCATTATGTATATACAAATATTCCAAAATCTTAAAAAAAAATCCAAAATCCAAAACACTTCCAGTCTCAAGCATTTTGGATAAGGGATACTCACCCTATATATTGTTTTTTCCTATACATACAAAGCTTAATTTATAAATTAGGCACAGTAAGAGATTAACAACAACTAGTAATAAAATAGAACTATAACAATGTATCATAATAAAAGTATGTAAATGTGGACTCTTTCTCTCAAAATACCTTATTGTCTGTATTATATTTTTGGATCTGAGTTGACCACAGGTAAATGAAACAACTGAAAATGAAACTGCAGATAAAGGGGACTACTGTATAGTTGAAGAATTAAGAGAAGTAAAGATAGACTGTGAGGAAAGGCAGGGCAGAAGCTTCTTGAATAGCAATCCTGTGTGGAAGCCCTCTGAGATACAAGTGGCCATTATCACAAAGGAGCACCTAGTTTATGTAATCTTGGTTCCATCCTCTGGCTTTGATGGTATCCAAGGGTGAAGTCAAAAAGAAGGGAGAAGTTTGGCGACTCCCACCCCTAGAAATAAAAACCAAGGGCAGAATATCAGGACTTTCAGATAACATTTTAGAGAATCAGAAACTCTAGATAGGGACTGCTACTGTAAGAAATTTTAAGCTTTGTCATTTCCCCATTTCTCATTTTTATAATCCTTAACCTGTTTCCTTAAGTCTGTAAGCAATAAAAACCCTTAAACTGAAAAGGACCTTGTTTCATGGGTTGTAAGAAGACAGTAAAGAGACAACACAGCAAGGCTTGGGAGAATTCTAAGGGACTGGAGGAAACACTGGTAAAGATATGGAGTCCCTGGGACCTGATTCAAGTAAGATACGAGACCTGGATCACAGATCTGAGCCCCAGGATCAGCTCAGGACCAGTGATGTTAAGACCTTGATGTGATTCGCAAAAAAGAGAAAATATATAAAGAGAAGATCAGAGTTGGAGGAATAACCCTGGAAAAATGGTCATGATTATTTCCCTAAAGGAAGAAAAGGTGCTAACAACAGAAAATGATTCACAGAAAAGGTCAAAGTTATGCCATGGAGACCAAAAGAGTTTTAGGTAACAGGAGGTGATTAAAAGCATTAAAAGTGCTGTTTTAAGGGGTAAGTGATAACACTATTAAATAATGCAGAGATAAAGGACAAGGAGAACTGAGAAAAAGGTTACTATGTTTGGCAATCTGGAAATTTCTGGTCTTATCTGAGAATACAGCCTCAGAAAAGTAGAGTGGTCAGAAGAAAGACCACAAATTAATTAAATTCAATAAACATTTATTGAAAGCTTCCTGTGAGAAATGTACTATACTAAGTGCTATAGAGATTATTAATATGAGCAAGATGGTCCTTAGTTTCAAGAAATTTACACTCTAAGTAAGGGCGAGGTAGGCAAGTAAGGCAAACAAATAAGACAAAAGTATAACTATCATAAGTATCCTAACAGACACAGATAAGGAATAAATAATCATACCCCATTTGATGGGGAAGATGATGGGAAATGAGGCAAACCTCAAGGAGTTGACCTTAAAAACCAGGTAATAGAGTAACAACAAGAAGCCGGGCATGGTGGCACACGCCTGTAATCCCAGTACTTGGGAGGCTAAGACAGGAGGATTGCAGGTTCGAGGACAGTCTCAGCAACCTAGCAAGACTTTGTTTCAAAACAAAAACATAAAAAGGGCTGGGGGCGTAGCTTGGAGATAGAATGCCCTGGGTTCAATCCCTAGTGACACATACATATACAATAATAATGACAACAACAAATCAGCAGCCAAAGCTTCTACAAGCAGAGAGAAAGGAAGGGAAAGGGGGTTCTGGTAGGAACCAGAAAAATTGTAGCAATAGAAAACTCACAGTATGTTAAGAATGATTACAAATGAGCACTTAATAAGTAGCTACATTACACCCGGAACTTCACATTCATTTTCTTGTTGAATCTAGACAGTGGGTAGTAATATAATTTACAAGCTAAAGAAATAGTCTTCAAGCTGGGCGTGGTGGCGCACGCTTGTAATCCCAGTACTTGGGAGGCTGAGACAGGAGGATCGCAGGTTCGCAGCCAGCTTCAGCTGCTTAGTGAGGCCCTCCACAACTTAGTGGAGGTAAGTTTAACTGTTTCAAAATAAAGAATAAAAATAGGGCTGGGGGTGTAGCTTGGAGGTAGAATGCCCCTGGGTTCAATTCCCAATACCGCATAAAAAAAAAAAACAAAAAAGAAATAGTCTTCAAGAGGTTAAGCAGTTGGGAGGCTGAGATAAGAGGATCCCAGTTTCACAGCCAGCCTCAGCAACTTAGTGAAGCTCTCTGCAACTTAGACCCTGTTTCAAACTAAAAAATAAAATAGGGCTGGGGGTGTAACTCAGAGGTAGAATGGCCCTGGATTCAATCCCTAGCGCGCGCGCACACACACACACACACACACACACACACACACACACACACAAAAGAGGTTAAGCAGGGCGTGGTGGGGCACACCTGTAATCCCAGCCACTTGGGATGCTGAGGTTTGGAATACTGCTTATTGGCAGAGTGCTCCCAGTGCTTGCCTAGCATACACAAAGCCCTAGATTTGATCCCTAGCACCACACACATGCAAAAAAAGTCTGGGAATGTAGTTCAGTGGTAGAGCACTTGCCTAGTGTGCACCAGGCCTTGGGATCAATCCCCAGTAACCCCAAAAAAGAAAAAGAGGTTAAAGACATGTTCAAGAATGTCCAAGATCATAAAGATAGCATGTGGCTGTACTTTGAACTCAGGTCTGATGCCAAAGGTTATATATCATTGCACTGATGTTCCACCTATCTTATAAAGCTGTTTCACTAGAGGGTACAGGCAAAAATACAGTATGTGAGAATACTATAATGAGAAGTAGCCTGTGCTCATATTAAAGATTAGTGTCTAGCGGGGCGTGGTGGCGCATGCTTGTAATCCCAGTACTTGGGAGGCTGAGACTGGAGGATCCAGGTACTCGGCCAGCCTCAGTTACTTAGTGAGGCCCTCCCCAATTTAGTGAGACCCTGTTTCAAAATAAAGAATAAAAAATAGGGCTAGGGGTATAGCCCAGAGGTAGACCTGGGTTCAATCCCCAGTACTATAAAAAAAAAAAAAAGATTAGTGTCTTAAATGTAAGCATGATAGTCCATGTTATCAATCTGAGAGTCAATTTCCAAAAGATTAATAGCACCAACCCTTGAGTGTTTGCCAGGTACAATGCTCAATGTTTATATATATTATCTTACTTTATTTTTACAACTCCATGAAGTATTATTCCAGGGTTTTTTTTGTTGTTGCTTTTTTTTTCCTTTGGTACTGGGGATTGAACCGAGAGGCATTCTACCTCCAAGTTATACCCCTAGCCTGATTTTATTTCTTATTTGGAAACAGGGTCTCACAAAGTTGCGGAGAGCCCAGGTAGGTTGCCGAGGCTGGCTTTGAACCTGTGATCCTCCTATCTCAGCCTCCCAAGTACTGGGATTAACAAGCATGCACCACCACACCCAGCTCCGTTTTATTATTATTTTTGCGGTACCGGGGATTGAACCCAGGGGCATTTTATCTCCGAGCTACACCCCTGGCCCTACTTTTTATGCTTTAATTTGAAACCGGGTCTCACGAAGTTGCGGAGGGCCTCACTAAGTAGCTGAGGCTGGCCGTGAACCCGGATCCTCCCGTCTCCGCCTCCCCAGTACTGGGATTACAAGCGCCCGGCTTCATTATTTTTTGATATTGGGGATTGAACTCAGAGGAATTCTACCTCCAAGCTACACCCCCAGCCCCATTTTTTATTCTTTATTTTGAAACGGTCTCACTAAATTGCAGAGGGCCTCACTAAGTAGCTGAGGCTGGCTGCAAACCCGGATCCTCCTGTCTCAGCCTCCTAAATACTGGGATTACAAGCGTGCACCACCATGCCCGGCCGTTTTATTATTTTGTATTGTGGTACTGGGGATTGAACCCAGGGGCATTCTACCTCCGGGCTACACCCCCAGCCCTATTTTTTATCCTTTATTTTGAAACAGGGTCTAAGTTGCGGAGGGCCTCACTAAGTAGCTGAGGCTGGCAGAGAATCCGGATCCTCCTATCTCAGCCTCCCAAGTACTGGGATTACAAGCATGCACCACCACGCCCGGCTTATTCTTTATTTTGAAACAGGGTCTCACTATGTTGTGGAGGGCCTCACTAAGTTGCCAAGGCTGGCCACAAACCTGCCATCCTCCTGTCTCAGTCTCATAAGTACTGGGATTATAAGCATGCGCCACCACACCCAGCTCTCCAGTTTTATAGATAATGAGAAATTTAATACCTGCCCAAAGTTAGTTAGTAAAATTGTACCAGAAATTGAACTCAGGCTAAGGGTTCCAAAGGCTAGATTCTTTATGCAACTATTATGTATTGTGTAATAAATGAAAAAAAAACACATAAAAAGTTCAACCTCGCCGGGCGTGGTGGCGCACGCTTGTAATCCCAGTACTTTGGGAGGTGGAGACCGGAGGATCCGGGTTCGCGGCCAGCCTCAGCTCTCTCGCTCTCTCTCTCTCCTTGTCTCTCTCTCTCTCTCTCTCTCCTTAGTGAGGCCCTCCGCAACTTCGTGAGACCCGGTTTCAAAATAAAGTATAAAAAATAGGGCCGGGGGT
>PVJS01053487.1:0-13270 GCA_004027185.1 Glis glis | reverse complement strand
CTACTGGTTCCTCTGACCCTCCACGTGCAGTCAGAACCTGGGACTACATTGCTGCAAACTGTAAGCCATCTGATAAATCCTTTTTTTAAAATACACTCATTCTGTGTATTCTGTTAATCTAGAGAACCCTGTCCAATACAGCTTCAAACATGGAAATCTGGAGAAAGGGGTACTGCATTCCATAAATAATTTAAATAATATTTCACTTTAAGTAAATATATTGTTATCACTGTAATAAAACATATTTTAAATGTTTCCAGAAATCTCAACAAAGGGAACAGTTCCAGCTCAGCCATGCTCCAAGCAAATAATTACACCAGGAAATTTGTGTAAAATAATAATGGGCTAGGTCTTTGACTTGAAATTGCCTAAAAATATATCAAATTATGTAAACAACAAAAATTCAATGGAAAAATGTGTTTAGGATTTAAAGGGCTGAAAAATGCTATTGGATAAAAGCAAACATCAATTAATTCTAGGATATCTTAGAAAATGATACCTGGATATTTTCAGATGTTTACTTTTTTCTATAGAAAAGTGGGAATGGATCCACCCTATGATCCAGCTATACCACTCCTGGGTATCTTTCCAAAGTGACTGAAATCAGAATATTATAGTAACACATGCATTTACATATTTATAGCAGCACAATTCATAATAGCCAAATTATGGAACCAATCCAGGTGTCCATCAACAGATGAATGGATTATAAAATTATGGGACATACACACAATGGAATTCTACTCAGCAATAAAGAAGAATAAAATTATGTTATTTGCAGGAAAATTAATGGACCAGGAGAGCATATGTTAAGTGAAATTAGTCAGTCATAGAAAGTGAAGGGGAAGCTTCCTCTCATAAGGGGAAGCTAGTGAGTAATTGGGATATAAGAGGAAAAACTCCAGTGGAGCGAGGGAGATGGTCTTGGGGAGGGTGTGGGAAGAAGAGGGAGAATTAATGAAGGAAACACTTCCACTGACATAATGTACATATGTGAGGATACCAATGCCAATCTCAATATCTTGTATGGGGAAGGGGAGGGCAGTGGGGAGGGAGCCAGGAGGAAGCTCATCGAGTGCTGTGCACATGTATGTCACTATCACTATGAACTACATTAGGATGTGAGACTATAATGCACCAATAAGAGTATAAAAATAATAAATCACTAAAGTATCAATTAAACATTTATCCTTGATATTTCTTTTTTTAATGGTTCACTGAATTTATACATCACAATAGGGTTCAGTGTGATAGAAACGTACATGCATACAACACTCATTGTATGTTTCCTACCAACTCCCACCCCGCTTCCTCACGTATCCAATATATAATATTAAAATTGTTATTGATAACTTCATATGAAAATAGGATTATTGGAAGTGTTTTCTCTATCAAATCTCACCTTTCACCTCCCCATCTCCCTCCCCAAATCCCCTTCCACTATTTTTCTAGTATCTCCCCTTATTTATTTGAAGTCCTTTTTGTTTTCCGATTTTTGTCTAGCTTCCATAGATGAGAACATATGGCCCTTCACTTCTTGAGACTGACTAATATCATTTAACATATTATTCTCTAGCTCCATCCATTTTCCCACAAAGGACATAAGTTTGTTCTTCTTTATGGCTGAAGAAAATTTCATTGTATGTACAAACCATAGTTTCATAATCCATTTACCTATTGGCAGATACCTAGACTGATTCCAGAGTTTGGCTATTGTGAACTGTGCTGCTATAAACATGGATTTGGATGTATCCCTATAATATTCTGACTTCAATAAAAGTGACTAAATTCTTGGTGGAGAATATTAGGAATTTATTCTTCCTATGTTAAATCATTAGAGTGAAGATGAATACTGAAGAGATGCTGGGAGCTAGGACATAAGAATTAGGGAGAATAGAATCATCAAGCTGTATGCCTTGGAGGTTCCCTGCAGGAATGTATAGACATAATTTCTACTATGCTGCCTTGAAGGTAACTAAAATCCCATTATCCTCAGGTGTGTGTGTGTGTGTGTGTGTGTGTGTGTGTGTGTGTGAGAGAGAGAGAGAGAGAGAGAGAGAGAGAGATACTGGGGATTGAACCCAGGCACATTCTACCTCCAAATTACACCTCCCAGCTCTATTTTATTTTTATTTTGAATCAGGGTCTCACTGGGTTGATGAGAGTCTCAATACTTGAGGCTGTTCTTGAACCTGCAATCCTCCTGTCTCAGCTTCCCAAGTACTAGGATTACAGGCCTGCACCACCACACCAAGCTTTGAGATTTTTCTCTTTATTAAGATCCAAACATCCAAAAAAGAACCTAATTGTCCTACCTTGGGTGAGGCATCTACTCTTGTATCATTCAGCTGTGGCTGAAGGGTTTGGGCCACTGGCACAGACAGGTCCTGTGTATATGAGCTTCCCAGAGAAGGGGGAATCCTTGAAATCAAACATGTAATGATGTGTTGGCCAAACTATATAGTGAAAAGGAGGCTGATATTTCTAATCCTGTGAGTTCAATTTCCTTTCAGTTATATTTGCAAAAGGAATCCACAATTGTAAATACTCTAAGGGAAAGCATATGGACTTCCAGCAAACTGTCACCAGAACTTGCTTCTGTGTGTTTTTTCATATGTTATATGCACAAATGAGAAGACCTCATCCAACTCCTTTGATTTGTTTGTTATATTGTTTTGATGGTTGGGAATAAAGAACAGTAAAGAAAGAGATGGAAGAATATTTATAAACTTAGGTACTTGCCTATTCAGTCAGTGGAGAATTACTTTTAATGGACAGAAAAAAAATGCACTACTAAAATTAGAGATTTCATTTCAGCATAATTCCTTATTTCATGTTGGAATGAAAAAGTTCTCATCTGGTACCTGTATAAGCCTGTTATAACATTTAGAATGTCACTTATGAAATGGAAAATTTCCATTTATATAAAATCTTTATATCCTGCTGAAGAAACTTGAAAATGTCAATTTCATGCAGTACATCTGGAGAAAATCTGTCTCGGGCATAACACTTTAACTGTCACATAGCCATTCTAAGTTATCTGTGTACACAGTGACTTCAACTTGGAGAAGATGGATTGTCTGTGAAGGCAGGAGATGCTCAGGTGGACAGTTAGAGTCACTGGTCACAGGCCCACTTGGGTGGATGAAACCCCCCTGGTAAATATTGACTGGGGGTCATTGAAATCACATTTCTAGTAAGGCGATTTTACAAAATAAATTAAAATGATTTGGTGGTCTCTAACCTAATTTTTATGGACATCTGCCACACACTTTGATCACAGGAGAGTAGAGTGCATTAGACATCATAACTTCATTAACATTTGAAGAAAGAGTAATAAACAGAAGACCATAGAAAAGGAAATGCTTAGAAAGGACTGTTAATAGAGAAGACGCTATCTCCCAGTGAAAATGTGGTTCTGTGATGATGTTGCAGGGAGGGAGAGAGGCAGGGTAAGGCGGATCTGGTAAGGATAGTTTCTTTCTTCAGTTATTTTGCATAATATGTAAATGTATATGTTCATACAATTAAAAAGAAACACATATGGGTTGAGTGATCATATCAGGCATGTAGCTTTCCTTTGCTGCATTTGCATCCTGAAGGGAGGGACTGAGACCTGGGTAACACAGCTTAGCTTCAATGCTGATCACCTTTATCTTACTAGGATTTAATTGGAAATCCTGCCAAATAGAGTAGTATTCTTGATAAATGAGAAACAAGAGTGCTATATTCTTGTATGTTTTTGAAGTCTGCAAAGGATTGTGCATACCAGAAGCATCACTTGAGTTTACATAAAAATCTTATAGACTGTATTATTTGACTTGAAAATTCTGACCAGCTCTAGCCTTACATTTATTAGACTATTATACAAATTTATTTTTATTTTCATTGTACATACATGTATGCTTTCATGATACTGCGTTATAATAAAGAACTATATACTCTGCTCTTTGACATATTTATGAATGATATAAGGGAAAATAGTACCTTTGTTGAAATATTTCTTTGTCTGAAACTAATGTAGGTTTCAAGATAATGGAATCTCTATTGAAATCCAAAGAAAAGCTTTATTTAGCCTTTAAGAAAAGCAGCTGGTAGAGATTAGTGGCCTCTCCATTGTCCTAGAACTGGCATACAATAGATAAAGCATTTTATCCCAGTTTCTCTATCTCTAAATCCCATTACCTATCACCTTCACGGAGACAAAATTTTCCTTAGCATAAGGGCACAGCTTCTAGTACCTGGTCCTTGAAAAGCACTTGTAAAATGAAAACAGAATAACCACATAAATAGACTCAATGTTGAGTTTACCTTGAATAACTTGACTGAAACAAACCAACAGAATAGCCAAAGAGGAACAGAAATGACCATAACTTGGAGGTGTGGTTGATTAATGAATGGGGGATTGGGGTAGGAGGTAGAGGATAAAGGAAATAGGCTCACTTCCTGACATTTTTAAATTATGAGCCCAGAGCATCTGCTGACCACTTCACTGTGGGGATTCTCTACCTGAAGGGTTCCTCTACTCCAAGTTTCTAAGGCATCACTGAGTTGAAAAATGGAAGATTTAACCATTTCTCTTCTATATTTGGAAATGGAGTGTTATATAGTTTGGATCTTAAATGACGCCGAAGGTTCATCTGTTGAAAGTGTGGTCCCCAGTGACTGGTGCTGTTGGAAGGTAGTGGAGTTTTAGGAGGTGGGAATTATTGGAAATAAGTATGTCATTTGGGGCATGTCCTTGCAGGGGATATTGGGAACGTAGCCCCTTCCTCTCTTCTCTTCCTCTTTTTGTTTCTTCCTCGCCACCCACTAAGAGGTGAATGGTCCTCCTTTGCCATATGCCCATGCTGCCATGATGAACTGTGCTACCACAGGCCCAAGGCAACTGGACCAAGAGAACACAGACTGAGACCTCTGAAACCAGGAATCAAAATAATTTTTTTAACTTTTAAGTTTTTTATCTCAGGCATTTTGTCACAGTGAAGGAAAGTTGATTAGCACAAGTACTGTCTAGTCACTCTTATTTCCATGTTGACAAAGTGTATCTAATAATAGGATCCCCACACATTGCCACCTATTTATATTTATATATTCACTTTTCCAGATAATCTATTATGTACCAGGTACTGTCTTAGGACCAGGGACACAAAGACCATTAACAGCTACTTAAGGCACTTACTGTCTAGAACTGATTGTCATGTTGTATGAATATTAATTGTATATTCTTATTTCAAAAATAGCTTGGTTTCTCAATATCAGATTAATAAGAAGCCATCAATTACATTTAAGAATGTGTGTGTGTGTGTGTGTGTGTGTGTGTGTGTTTAGAAAGAAGAGGAGAGATTTTGGTTATGCAAAGAGGTAGGTTAGAGGTTAAATTATGAAGGTTTTTGAGGCTGAGTTTGGATTTTATCCATTTGACATTTAAATAACATTAGCTTTGACAGAAATCAGGGTTCTTAGAAGAGGGCAGAACCTGATTGGAAGGACAATTAGCCAGTGGCTTTTATGATCATCCAGATGCAGGGAGTGAGAGCATTCTAAGGAGAATCAGCTGAACTTGGTTTATGATTGAATTGTGAGGTAAGGAGAAAATGAGTAGTGTCTCTAGATATCTTATTGTTATATGGAAAATAACAATTAATTTGAAAGGGAATAAAAAAAATAATTTATGTTATTTCCAAAAATTCAAGTCTGAACTAGTTATGCTTTCTGGAGCAACAGACATATACATATGCGTGTGCATCCATTTATTTATCTTTCTTTCTGCTTATCTACCCTTATGCATGCATTTGTGTGTACATATCAGAAATATCAAAAAGGCCTCTCTTATAAAACAAAGTTGGTGGTTATCCGGAGTAATGCATGGTAATAATTATAAGGCTAGGACTAGGATCAGTTGGAAAGAGCACGTGATCTATTTATAATGTCTACCATATTGAGAAGTGAGAGAAAAATGTCATTATGCTTTCCATCCTCGATTGAGATGGCAAGGTGAATCATTACAGCAACTGATACCTCCCAGGGAGATGACAGAACGTTGCCACAGCCCCATTTCTTTCATGTTAGTCCTTTGCCCAAGTTCCTCGTGTGATCATTCCCTCATCCGCGTATACTCCTGCTTTTCTAAATTTCTGTTCTTGAATTTCTATTCTAGCCATCTTGAACCATAGTCCCTACCTACATTCATTGTTGTATATCCCTTTCCTATAGCCCATTCCTAAAAGCCAATTCAGTGGCATATACTTGGTTCACCAGCATATATACATCCAAAATATCTACTGGTTACTCTCATCCGTTCTGAACACCTTGCACAAACTTTTTATTTACCCATTGAAACACTTTGCTATTTTGCCAAGTTCTACACATTTGTTAACAATTTCAATAAAATAGGAACAGGCCATGTTTTTTCTTCGGCACATTGAATAAAAATTCACTATCAACATTTGCAGCTGGGACATCTCATTCATAGCCTATCCTCATCACAGTGATAGTGTCAAATGCCTTTCTACCTATAATTTTGATTTTATTAAATTGGCTACATCCTGTGAAATCTGAGATCCAAGAATAACTTTATGGGGAAAACAAGTATTAACAGTCATTGAACAACTCCTGCCTTAATGTTTAACCTAATAAGATGTTTTATTAGGATCTGTGCCTTTATAGCTTCTTTTTAACAGCTGTAATAAACCCTTTCAAAGCAATATGCTATACGGGATCAAAGAGCTATGCTCAATTAGAGTTGTTTCTTATTAACCACAGTCAGAAAAGGAGAAAGAAATAAATAAACGTGTGTCCAATATGTCCTTTGGCAGACTGAGAGAGTAACGTGTCACTGTGATATGTAGCTTTAAATCAAATTAAAAGCCCTGTGAAGCACCAAAGTTTCCTCAGCTATGGCAGCAGACCTGCTATGGAGATCATGTCTCGTTTTGTTTTGTTTTTTATGTATCATGCCACCTCTGAGCTCTTCCTAAGAATCAGCAGATCAAGGATGAAAAGCAACACCAAACAAAGTCCTAGAATGTAACCAGTTCCCTGGCATTGAAGAGAGAGAGGCAGCATAAATTGAGTGTACTGATCTCAGCCCAGACAAAATAACGGCAGGTTTCTAAGCAGTTGTGGTATATGAGATGAAGTGAGGTTATCAAATGCAATAAGGGCAGCACATGATTTAAGCTACGATTCACTTGAAAACAACTTCGTACCAGGCAGCCTGGCCTGAAAACACAGCAGCTCACAGAGCAATGCAATTCATAGCCTCTCTGGGCACAGTTCATCTCTTTCAAGGAGCCTCAAAAGCTACACTAATTGTGCCGCCATTTTCTCTTCATCCCAGGTTCAAGTGCCCAGTCATCTTTTACTGTTTGCACTCTTTCATATATATACCTCTATTGATTTTCCCTTATCGCTTATGACCTACTTATCATTCTCTTTCTATCTTATAACATGTCTGTGAATTAGTCAATTTTATCATGATTTATAGGGAAAAAATGGAGTCTTAGATAAATTAGTTAGCTTTCTTAAGGATGAACTGTAATAAGTAAAATGATCAGGTTCCTTTTTCCATGTGCACCATGGCTCGACTTCTCCACTCCGTACTCTCATAAACAAAGGGGATCACCCTTTGTTTTGAACCACATCTCTGACTTTGTCATTTTCTATTGCCCATCCCTCTTTCCTACTCCTATAGGTCTGAACACATCTGGGGGTGAATTTGATGAAGACAGAACTCAATTTATGTTCTGGATTCCTACGAGGTTTTCTTTTCCATGAAATGTCAACTGTTAGCAAGGGAGCAAAACCAAAATATCTCAGTCTCACTTGAACAATGAAAGAACTTCCAGAAGTATACGTGGCTGAGGTCCTTTTCCATATTATACCATTGTTTCCAATTTCCTCTTAATTCAGATCTTCATATACATAATAAGCAAAGAAAACTTTCATCAAGAAAGAATGGAAATGAGCCAGGCCTGTAATCCCAGTACTTGGGAGGCTGAGACAGGAGGATTGCAGATTTGAGGTTAGCCTCAGTAATTTATCGAGGTCCTCAGCCACTTAGTGAGATTCTGTTTCAAAAATAAAAAAATAATAAAAAGGGGTAATGGATGGAGGAGCTCAGAGGTAGATTACCACTGGGTTCTATCCCCAGTACCACACAGAAAAAAAAAAATGGAAATTCTTTTGCTCTATTTCGGTATTCTTACCTCCATCATGTGAGTTCTTCCAATTTTCATTATCCATTAGTTTGCTTTATAAATGTTTCCCAGCTTGGTGTGGTAGCAAGCATCTATAATCCCTGTACTTGGGAGGCTGAGATAGGAGGGTCACAGGTTTGAGGCTAGCCTCAGAAACTTAGGGAGGACCTCAGCAAGTTAGCAAGATTCTGTTTCATAATAAAAAATAAAATAGGGCTGGGGGTATAGCTCAGAGATAGAATGCCCCTGGGTTTAATTCCCAGTACTCCCCCTGATACACACACACACGCGCACACACGCACATTTCATTGATCTGGATACTTCTGATATTTTAACATCAAGAATAGCACTTAAGTTGTTTTTTAGAATATATCAGAATCACATGGGCTTTAACATTTATATAAATCTCACTTGGTGAACTCAGGAATGCCAAAGGATGCAAATTCTTGTGTCTTACAATAATCAAGAATGGAAGTAATAAGATGTTTTAATACTAAAAGGAATATAGAATATTATCGTATAATCCTTTTCATGGATATAGCCCATGAGATGAGAATGCTTCCAAATAGCCTTCAAGTGAGATCACTTTAATTGCCTCTTAAAAGTCCCACCTGGTTCCACCTCTAGTATCTCACAGTGGCAATTAAATTTCGAGTTTTGGCGGGGTCCTTCAAGCCATAGTACCATATCCAAAGTTTCCAGAAACACTTGTTTGGTTAGGCAAGGGTAGATAAACAAATTGTCTTTGGAAATACAGAGCTTAGAATCTAGGAATTTTTACAGTGTCAATACAAAATATTGAATTATAAGATGATAGAATCAGACCATCCTCATATGTTATAATATAAATTCATATCAATATTAGGAGACTGAGGTCTGTCAAAGTTAAAGGTGACACTGCCAAGGTTAAAAAGTTAATTGATCATGGAAAGGGGATGGCTATCCAGATCTCTTAATTATTTGAATTATGATGCAAGTCCTTTACCATTATTGTAATTACACAAAATCAAAATAAAATTTAAAACAAAAGAAATGGAGTGAAATGTTAGGAATATTGGTAAGAAAAGCTACTACTTTTACCACAAGAAATAAGAAGGCTACACACAAATTTCATGTATGGTAACTTTTGATAGGTTGTCTTGCATGCAGTGGCTAATTTTGAAATATGAGAAAATATCCTCTATTTCGATACAAAATTATTCTTAATTTTTATCTTACCACAATGTGAAATTTCTTGTGGAAGTTTCATTTACTGTGTTATCATAATGGAATAGTTTGGTTTGTTTTTTGTAATTTAAAAATTGATAAGGAGGACACAGTGTCAATATCTACTCAAAATCATAATCATCTTTCTCCTCTTGCAATATTTGAGTAGATTCCATAACTGTGTCATAAACATTTTATTGAATGGAAGCATGACAGGGTCCTTTTTAATTGTCTGCTAACATTCTCGTTACGGTTAATGCCTCACCTGGGAGTCGGCTTTTAGTCAGAGTTCACTCTTATGTGTGTCTTTTTTTCAACCTTGATGCAAAACTAATGACTTCTTATTATCTCAGTCATAAATGAATCTCTAAAAGACATGAAGGAATTTTGTAATCCTGTTAAGGGTCTATATTGAGGAAGGAATTAACTGTACAATTTGTTCTATTGAGTTTAATGGCTTAAAATATTTTATAATAACTAATGACATTTTGCTAACATGTCTCAGGATTCCTCTTTAATACTCCCTGAGTACTATTGAAAGTACGATAATTTATATAATTGAAGCATCTTTATTTGTAGTTTAATTTTTGGGTCTTAAGGAAACATTTTAGAAATAATCATCCCCTGAGCTACAAACTTCCAGGAGGAAACTACTGCCCAGTGAGAAGTACAATAGATCTGTATGTATCTCTTGTTTTTCATAGGATGCTTCAATTTTTTTCAAGATGCCTGATATTGTATAGTTATATAGTTAAGTAAAAAACTTGTATGGTGATGATCAGCACCAGCTTTATTTATTTGGAACAAAAACTTCTGAAAGAAATAAAGTAAAATATTAACATTTTACTATTAAACCTAACAATGAATCCATAGTATTTAGTTATATTCTCTATGGGCCAAATGAGAGATAATGTAGCATTAAATTAAGGTATAGATTTTCCTTAAATTTCTTCCTAACCAATGTTTCTAGCTGACATTAATTTTCCTCTTTTTGATAATTATAGTCAATACCATACTTTTTGCTCTAATAATTTTTTGTTAATCATTTTAATAACTTTCCTAAAAAGTAGTATGTTTATACTCCTCTTATAGCCATAATGATTCTTATAAGTAGATATTTATTCATTGTTTTAAAATTTGTATTTGAATGCAGCTGAATACAAATCCAAATTCCAAAAATGATGTTTGAAAGATATATTTCACCACTGTATATCTTTTTGAATCTTAAATTATCTATGACATTTAAAGTACTGTTCTTTTCATTTCCATAATTGTCACTATTTGTCATTTACTTTAGTTCATAGGTACACACATGTGCAGGTCTGACAGATGGGAGGGAATCGATAGATGGAAGTTTACCTTCACATCCTTTCCAAACCTTACACAATTTTCTCTTACTGACGCTCCCTCAATGCTCTCATCTCTACTGGTTTACTCTCCATTACCAATCTAGATCCGATTCCGGCTGGTTGAGGTTTTGCATGGATCTGTGAAATCATTTTTAACAATAAAGTTGTGTGTGCACAAATCAGGTGCTTGGCATTATTTTAGGTGCTGGAGTTAAAAAAGATGAGAAAAAATGTCTCTGACCTTGAGGAACTTACATTTTTTTTTGTTTGCATTTATATTATAAAAGCATCTACTGTCCTCCATCCTCCACTTCCATGTCCCCCTGCAGATTTCTTCTACAGGTAATTTACTTTGAGCCCTTCCCAGGGAGGGGACAAAAGCAGTCTGACCTTATGCAAGTTCTTCGTGATTTGAGGGTATATTCTCATTCTTGGGAAGGATTGATCTCTGCACAGACATATTTATTATCCTAGTTACACCGTGGCAAAAGGTTTAATGGTCAAGATCTGAAAGTGTCATCGAATTGTACCTGACACAAGCAAGGTGAATCCTGCCCTAGCAACTATTCATGTGTTCTTATGTCGAAATTATTTTTCTGGATCAGGTCACAGTGGTCCTTCCCAGCATTCTGCTTCTCTGTTACTGATTTAGCCACTACTTCATCCTCAGAGAAACTCCCACACTGGCATCAGAAGTGGTGACGATTTCTGGTCTTTAAGAACAGGAGCCTCTTGTCCTGTTCTGCCTCCTCTACATGCTTCACCAATTCATGTCTCCATTACTGAATTTTAGAATGGAAAATAAGTCTTCCTGTGAAGTTTGGTATCAGGTGTAAATCTTTAAGAAATAGACTCTGCATAGGCCAATATCAAGTCAATAGGAAGATTTTCATTAGTTAAATAATAAATTATTCCAATAAAAGTCTGTCCTTTTTAAAAGGAATCTGATTCATTCCTTAGAGTTATTTCATAGCCAGTTTTTAAGCCTCAATGACAGTGCTATGGTGGTTTTGTTCACATATGCCTTTCGATATTTTCTAAGATATACCACACTGACATTTTGTAACTGACAGATAAATTAAATTATACCTCTACATCTTGTATTGAGCATCTAGAATGTTCCTAAGCACTTTGGTAGCCACTGGGATAGAGTAGCCAGCGAAATAAATGCAGTTCCTATGTTCAGTATATCTATGTTCAGATTAACTCAATTACTAGTTATGAGAGACTAGGATAAAATATTTAACCTGTGTAAATATCATATATTAAAAGAACAAAAAAAGTTGAGTTATCCTGATGCTGTACTATAAAACACATGGTTTTATTGTGTGTGAATCCTGTGAAAGGGCTTCATAAGTCTAATACGACAATTTTTTTTTTGTACTTGGGATTGAGCCCAGGGGCATTCATTCTACCTCCGAGGTACACCCTTAGCCCTATTTTATTTTTTATTTTGAAGCAGCATTTCGCTAAGTTGCTGGGGGGGGGTCTCACTAAATTTCTGAGGATGACCTTGAGCCTGTGATTCTCCTGTCTCAGCCTCCCAAGTACTGGGATTCAAAGTGTGCCCCACCATGCCCAGATTTTATTCGTACTTTCTTTCAAAATTATAGTAAAACACTTTCTTAGAAAATGTTGCAAAATTCAATGAGAAAGAAAAGTAAAAACTTAACTGCTCAAAGTTGAAACAGAATAGGTAATGAAAACATCTTCTACTTTATATCTACTTGTTTATGAAAATAGAGCTTGAACATCACTGTTGTAAAGTATCTCTTACCATTCCTGAGCATAAATTACATTGCTTCCATAACTAATTAAAAATGTACTTTTGGAATTGAATGGACTAAGTCTCAAGAAAGAATTTACAATTTATGGAGACAAAGTCAGCAGAAAAACTAAAATTATTAACAAAAGTATGAATTCAGATTTTGTTAAAAAGAAACTGTGAAATAGACTAAAGGAATTTAAACAACATTTATGTACCAAGAATGTCAAGATTTATATGGACTATATGAATATCCTGATTTATGTCATAGGAAATGACAAGCTTTTATTATCCTCTCCTTTTGTCCAAAGAATGACAGAATTTATTGCACAGTTGGTCTCTGAGAGTTATCAATGGCATAGGATGGTTACAAGATAAAAATCAAACACAATTGATGGAGATAACATTAATTACCTCACCAGGGAGTTAGAGCTAATTAATTATGTTTTTTTTCCTAAGTAAACTTTACATATTAAGATACCTAGTTGATCACAAATGAATTTAAAAATAACTTGTATAAAAGGCACAAATCATGCAATTTAAAGATGCAAATCTAGATGTCCATCAACAGATGAATGGATCACAAAATTATGGGAAATACACACAATGGAATTCTACTCAGCAATAAAGAAGAACAAAATAACAGCATTTGCAAGAAAATGGAAAGATCTGGAGAGCATTATGTTAAGCGAGATTAGCCAATCACACAAAATGAAGGGTCATATGTTTTCACTAATATGCGCAATATA
>PVJS01053485.1:0-13271 GCA_004027185.1 Glis glis | reverse complement strand
ACACCCCCGGCCCTATTTTTTTATGCTTTATTTTGAAACTGGGTCTCACGAAGTTGCGGAGGGCCTCACTAGGTAGAGAGAGAGAGACAGGGAGAGAGAGAGAAACAGGGAGTGAGCTGAGGCTGGCCGCGAACCCGGATCCTCCGGTCTCCGCCTCCCAAAGTACTGGGATTACAAGCGTGCGCCACCACGCCCGGCTGTGTCTGTCTTATCTTTGTATCACCAACCACCAGCACTGAGGTTATCACACCTTAACAACTGAGTCTGTGTTTGTTGGATGCATAATAAGGAGACAAAGCCCTTATTTTAGATGACATATTCACAAGTTTCTTGGTTAATTGAAAAGCTTAAACCTTAAATGGGAATTGTCAAGATTTATAAACACTAAAAAGGAGAAGACACAAAGGAAAAGGAAAACTGACATTGATTTCCAGCAATCACAAGCAAATCTGTTGAACATACATGCAATGAAAGTTTCAGAAAATGCCATGAAGGTTCTGGACAAATATTTGAAGGAGGATATCTTTCCCTCTTGGATTCTGTCAAGAGGCCAATTGATCAATTAGAGAGCTGTCACACCAGCAATGTGTCTTAAAACTAGACTTCTCTTATCAGCAAGTTGTTTGATTAGCATAAAAGCTGCATTTCACTTGAATTTTTTTTCCTTTGTCAACTTTCTGAAGGGGAGGAAATTAGTTAAAAGGAAGAAAAAATGGTATGAAAAGACAAATTACTAACTAATCATTGTAACTCTAAATGCCATTTACCTGTGTTATTTATTGGATATTCAAATTTGGGCTTTCATTAATATTTCACCTCAAAAATCTATAAGTTAATACCCTGACTAATATGATAAACATAATCTGGGAATCAGTTCTTATTCTTCATATGTAGCAATTTTAGCTACTCTGGACTCTAATAGTGACAGTTACCAGTTTAGAATTTTGCTAATAGGATTCAAAGATGGCGGGATAGAGAAGACAGCACATTTTGGTTGCTCTAAGACTCAGAACTCACCAGCTGGAAGACTACTTCTCAGTAAGAGAAGAAGAGCAGTCAGAATTCAACAGAAGAAAGACAGTTGAATTGTGATGAATTGGATATAGAACAGAAAACGAAGGACTAAAAAGAGCTCAACCTATTCATCTGGTGAGCAGAGAGTGGAAGCAGCACCATCTTGGCACGCCTGTGCTGGGCCTCGTGGCTGCCAGGACCAGCAGCTCTCAGAGCCAACCACAGCAAAGAAGAAGCGGAATCTCATCAAGCCAGTGATTGCAGAAAACCATCATCAAAAGCAATCACATTCTTCTCTCCACACTGGAATACCTCATGACTGTGACTCCCCAGGCCACCCAGCCAAACCACTCAGCAAACTTCTACAACTGCAGCTAAACTTAGACCAAGAAATGACAGGACCTTCCTGCAGGGACCCCAGTGGCTACATCCCACATCCTCAAGACCACTGTGAATCTACAGACCAATCAGCCAAAGGTGGTTGAGTCTGGATGCAGAGAACTCCTGTGACTGCAGCTGATTTTTGACCATTCCTGCAAGGACCCTAGGAGCATCTGTCAAGACTGTGAGTTTACAAACTGTCCCAGCAGGAGCCTGAGTGGCTACAGGGACTTGTGTGGCAGCCCCTCACAGGGTCTGTGAGTTTTCAAATCATCCCTGCAGAGGTGGGGGCTGTGTCTACAGTCAGACCCAGCAGAAATGTGAATTAGCAGATAGCCCCTAGGGACACTCAGCTGGGCAGGACCTAGGGCCTTCAGTTACTCATGCCCCCTCAGGGTCTCCAGCAATCAACACAGGACCTCCAGCAGTGATGTCTGTGGGGTGAAATAACTCTGTCAACCCTGCTGAGAGCTTGGAAGGCTATAAACTCATGACTGGCAGTGCTTGGGTGCCATAAGCACCAAATCCAGAGGCCAACAATGTCTCGCATGATCTCAGCTGCCCAGAGTAGCAGTGGTGTCACTGGGGCTAAATAACTGAGGGGTTCACATGATTGCAGCTATAGGCTGGGAATGCAACACTGTCTCCCCCAGCAGAGTTTTTGCCTGGCAATCTCACATGCCAGTGTCTGAAGTTGTTCCACATGATTGCAACCACCAGATCAGCGGTGGTGTCCCTGGGCCATCAAAGCTCAGACAGCTGGGCCACAAGCTTTGAACATAGTAATCTTTGGCTCTACTGAGAGTATGCCCAGTGGCCACAGAGGCCAGAGGTCAGTGCTTTTCAGGGTTTCACACATTTGCAAAAAGCAAAGCAATGATGCTGTCTGTAGGGCGTTCTCCAACCAGCAGGTCACAGGCTCTGAACAGAACATCATAATCTCTGGCCCTGCTGAGCTTGGGCCTGGCAAGCATGGTAGCCTGCAGCCAATCAGAAACTCTGTTTGCCTGCACTGACTAAGAAATATATCTGGTTAAAGAGGTTCTGGGGGCAAACTCAAAAGTCTGATTATATGAGATAGATTCATAAAGGCAAATATATACCCCCAGCATTGGCCTTATATTTAAAGGGATAACAAATAGACATAAGACTGTCACACAAAGAGGAAGAGGATGCCAAGACAACAGAAACACAAACCTGAAAAATCTGAAAATATGAAAATGAAGATCAACGAGGAGACAATAAACTTCCACAACTCAAAAACAAGGGTGATTAGCTAGGCGTGGTGATGCACGCTTGTAATCCCAGTACTTTGGGAGGCAGAGACCAGAGGATCCGGGTTCACGGCCAGCCTCATCTCTCTCTCTCTCTCTCTCTCTCTCTCCCCATCTCTCTCTCTCTCTGTGTGTACCTAGTGAGGCCCTCCGCAACTTCATGAGACCCGGTTTCAAAATAAAGTATAAAAAAATAGGGCCGGGGGTGTAGCGCAGAGGTAGAATGCCTCTGGGTTGATGTAGTGTTAATCCCCGGTACCGCAAAAAAAAAAAAAACCAAGGGTGATAACCAACATTGAGATTCAGAAAATGCCAGAAGGAGAATTCAGAATTTTGATTTTCAATATGAACAAAGGCTTCAGAAATGAAAGTGTACAGAAAATGAAAGAACATAAGAATAGAGAAATTGAGGCCCTAAATAAGAACCAAAAAGAACCTTGAATAAAATGAAAGAGACAATAAATGAACTAAAGACCTCAATAGAAACAACCTCTGGCCAACTAGACCACATGGAAAATAGAACCTCACTGTTGGAAGACAGCTCATTGAAAACTGACCACACAATACTATGGACAATATGACAATACAACCAGAATTTTCAAGATATATGGAATAATATGAAAAGACCTATCTTAAGGATAATAGGCATTGAAGGAGGTCTAGAAGCACAAACCAAGGGCACTAGAAACCTCTTCAGAAAAATAATATCAGAGAATTCCCAAACATAGAAAAAGACTAGGGCATCCACATACAGGAGTCATTCAGGATATCAACAAGACAAGATCAAAGAATTTTCTCCACACCACGTAATAATCAAAATGACTAACCTAAGGCCGGGCGTGGTGGTGCACTCTTGTAATCCCAGTACTTGGGAGGCGGAGACCGGAGGATCCAGGTTCGTGGCCAGCCTCAGCTATTTAGTGAGGCCCTCCACAACTTTGTGAGACCGGGTTTCAAAATAAAAGTATAAAAAATAGGGCCGGGGGTGTAGCTTGGAGGTAGAATGCCCCTAAATTCAATCCCCAGTACTGCAAAAAAAAAAGACTAATCTATAGGCTAAGGAAAGAATCTTAAATGCATCAAAAACGAAAGAACAATTGACATTCAAGGGCAGAACAATATGAATCACTCTGGACTTCTGAACTCAAGTCATGAGAGCCAGGAGGGACTGGTATGATGTACCCCAAATCCTGAAAGAAAACAACTTCCAACGAAGACTGCCATACCCAGCAAAGATATCATTCAAAATTAACAGAGAAATAAAAACTTTCCCAATCAGAAACTAAAAGAATTCATGACTACTAAGCCAGCTCTAGAGAAAATACTTAAAGAAATAAAACACAAAGGAAAAGAAATAAGTACCAGAACCAGAAAGGGGGCAAATTCCACCAGATGGGCAACTAAGCAAAGGAGAAATAACACTACATCAAACAGAAAATATAACTAAAAATGACAGGAAACTGAGATCACCTATCAATAATAACTTTGAATGTCAAAGGTCCAAACTCCCTAATTAAAAGGCATAGACAGGCAATGTGGATTACAGAACATAAATCAAATATATGCTGCTTTCAGGAAATTCAACTTACAGGCAAAGATATCCATAGGCTAAATATGAAAGGATGGAAAAAGATATACCATACAAAGGGAGAACAAAAACAAGCAGGAGGAGCAATACTCATGTCCAACAAAGCAGACTTTAAGCTAAAACTTATCAAAAGAGAAAGGGCAGAATAATAATAAAATAATAAAAGAAACAATGCAACAAGAAAATTTAATAATAGTAAATATTTGTGCCCCAAATGTGAATGCACCCACTTTCACAAAACAAACTCTTAGGGACATTGGTCCTCAAATAGATCCAAATACTATAATATTGGGAGACTTCAACACACTGCTCACACTATCTTCCATGCAAAATATGAGTAAGGATTCTTCAGACCTAAAAAACACCATAACCAAATGGACCTAATAGACATTTACAGAATAGTCCAACCGACAACAACCGAATTCATATTCTTTTCAGTGCCTCATGGAACCTTTTCCAAAATAGACCACATTCTGGGCCACAAAGCAAGTACCATCAAATTAAAAAATGTAATATAATTCCTTGCATCTTTTCATATTATAATGGAATGAAAGTAGAAATCAACAACAGGAAGACCAAAATAAATTACACAAATACATGAAGACCGAATGATACACTTCTGAATGAGGACTAGATCATAGAAGAAATAAGGGGAGAAATAAAAAACATTCCAGGAATTAAACAAAAATAGAGATACAACATACCAAAGTCTGTGAGATACTTTGAAGGCAGTTTTAAGAGGAAAATTTATAGCATTGAGTGCCCACATAAGAAAAACAGGAAGTCACCAAATAACCTTATGACACAACTCAAGGACCTTAACAAACAGGAACAGTCTAATCCCAAAGCCAGTAGAAGGCAGGAGATAATTAAAATCAGCAGAAATCTATGAAATAGAGAACCAAAAACAATACAAAAGATTTTAAAGCTGGTTTTTTGAAAAGATTAACAAGATTGATAAACCTTTAGCCATCCTAACCAAAAGAAAGAGATAATCAACCCAAATTATTAAAATCAGAAATGAAAAAAAGACATCACCACAGACAGTGGAGAAATCCAGAGGATTATCAGAAACTATTTTGAAAATTTATACTTCAAAATAAACTATTTTGAAAATTTATATTTCATACTTCTATGAAAACATAGAAGAAATCGACAGATTTCTGGGCACATACAACCTACCTAAACTGAACCAAAAGGATATAGAAAACCTAAACCAATCAGTAGTAAGCAAAGAGACAGAAACAGCAATAAAAAGCCTTTCATCAAAGAAAAGCCCAGGTCCAGATGGATTCTCATCCAAATTATACAAAACCTTTACAGAAGAACTAAACCTAATACTTCACAAATTATTCCATGAAATAGAAAGACATGAAATCCTTCCAAACTCATATGAGGCCAATATCTCCTTAATACCAAAACTAAATAAAGATCCCTCAAAAAAAGAAAATTACAGACCAATATCATTAATGAACATAGATGCAAAAATTCTAAACAAAATACTAACCATGCACATTCAAAACCACATCAAGAAAATTGTATGTCATGACCAAGTTGGTTTCATCCCAGGAAAACAAGGCTGATTCAACATAAGCAAATAAATACATGTTATTCACCACATAAATAGAATTAAGGATAAAAATCACATGATCATCTCAATAGACACTGAAAAAGCATTTGACAAAATCCAATACCCATTCATTTTAAAAACACTACGGACAATAGGAATAGAAGGAACTTACCTCAACATCATTAAGGCAATATACAATAAACGCAAAGCCAACATCATATTGAATGGGGAAAACTGTGGGAATTCCCTTCAAAATCAGGAACAAGACAGGAATGTCCACTATCACCACTCCTTTTCAATATAGTCCTTCAGACTCTTGCCAGAGCGATAAGACAAGAGAAGGATGTCAAAGGAATTCAAATAGGAAAAGAAGAACTGAAATTATCTCTATTTGTAGATAACATGATACTATATTTAGAAGACCCAAAAACTCAGCCAAAAAACTTCTAGAGCTGATTAACAAATTCAGTAATGTAGCAGGATACAAAATCAATCTAAAAAAAAAGTAGCTTTTCTACATGCCAACCATGAATCCACTGAGATAGAAATACAGAAAACAATTCTCCATTATGTTAAATGAGGTTAGCCAGTCACAGAAAGTGAAGGTTCAAATGTTTTCTCTCATATATGGAAGCTATGGAGCAACTGGGATACCAGAGAAACTTTGGATAGTAGAGGAGAAACTCCAGTGACTTCAGGGAGGTGCTCTAGGGGAAGGAAAGGAGAGGGAGGGAGAATCAATGAAGGAATCACTTCCATTGACATTATGTACATAGGTTAGAATACCAATGCCAATCTCAATATCTTGTATGGGGAATGGGGCAGTGGGAAGGGAGCTGGGGGAAAGCCACCATGTGCTGAGTGAATGAATGCCACTATCACTATGAACTACATTATAATGTTAGGCTATAATGCACCAATAAAATCCTAAAATTAAAAATAAACTTTGGCTAATAATGAGATCTCATTGGGCTTTCAAAATCTTGGTTGGGTCTTTCAGTGTTTATCATGAGTCTGACTAAAGAACTCTGAAGTTCATGCATTAGGCAGGACTGAGGTACACTGACAAAGCAATACGGATTAACATCCTTTTTCCCTGAAAATCTATCAGGCAAATTAATGATCTGATTTATTATAATTAACCAATATTGTAAACCAGACATTTTCTAGGGCCTTTAGGAAAAATCTGAAGTAGAAGGAGTAATAACCTGGGACACTTCAAGCTGTAATTTATTTCTACTTTACTTTCTACCCTTCCACTTCTCTCTTCCAAGTTACACTTCAAAATTATCTCTGCAGAATGAGACTCAGCAACATTTACACTTAAACACAAGTCTAGCCCCCAGACGAAGGTCCTATTGCAATCTCACTAAATGTTTCGAGTTTTGAACATAGCTCTAAATTCCATTAGGCCTTAGATTCTTGACACCTCCATGAACATAATAGAACCATGGACTGGGACTTCAACCGTTTTCTAATCCAGCATTCTCAGTAGGATAATGGCACCTTCTAGGAAGCATCTTAGAAATTTGTGGGTTCATTTTTTTTTGCTTTGTCATGTGAACTTTATTATTTTAATATACTTTTGTTGGCACATTGTAATTATACATCGTAATGAGGTTCAGAATGATTGAAACGCACATGCACACAGCATTGGGTGTGTTGCCCTCTGATCCTACCCTGTGTCCTCCCCCTCCCCATACATATTATTGAGAATGGTATTGATAACTTCATATATGTTCATAGCATTATTTGAACTGCTTCCTTCATTGAGTCTCCTTTTTCCCTCACCCACTCCCTCCCCAAATCCCCTTCCACTAGTCTACTGTTATCTGTCCTCATTTATCTGAAGTCACTGTTGTTTCCCAATTTCTATCTAGCTTTCATATATGAGAGAAAACATACAACCCTTCACTTTCTAAGACTGACTAATCTCACCTAGGGTAATATTCTCTAGTTCCATGCATTTTCCTGCAAGTGACATAATTTTTTCTTCTTTAAGGCTGAGTAAAATTCCATTGTGTGTATGTATACCACACTTTCATAATCCATACATCTATTGACAGATACCTAGACTGGTTCTATAATTCGGCTACTATGAATTGTGCTGCTGTAAACATGGATATGCATGGATTGCTATAGTATTTTTCACTCGATTCCTTTGGAACTAAGGATAACACTGGTATTTAGTAGGTAGGGGGCAGAAATGCTAAATGTCCTATAACATATGGAACAGCTTCCCAGAATGAAGACTTATTTCACATGATATGTTATTGGCAAGTATCCCTTAAAGAAGTGATTCTCAACCTATAGTTTACAACAGAATCATTTGCACAGCTTATTACAACACAGATTGCTGGTCCTCACCCCCACTCTAAGTCTCTGATTCAATAGGCCTGGGATGTCACCAGATAACCTGCATGTCTAAAAATTCCCAGATGATGTTGATGCTGCTGGTCAAGGGAACAGTCTCTGAGAACTAAAGCTCTAGATAGCTAGTCATATAGGCGGAAATTCTTTTCATGGTTATTTGAGCCAGAAAACTAGTTTCATTTTTATTAAGAATTTTTGCGTGGTTTTAACATAACTGAATATTCTAATATTACAACTACTAAATAACTTAAGAGACTTGAACTTTGTTATGTTCAGACTTTAACAAGAGTTGTTTAATATTTTGCAAAATCATATCACCAATATAAAGCATCACTAGTAACAATCCCAGCACCAGTGCTGCACAGCTGTATCTGCCTGCATTTATACCTTATTGTTTTTTGTTTGTTTGTTTGTTTGCTTGCTTGTTTGTTTGTGGTACTGGGGATTGAACCCAGGGGCATTCTACCTATGAGCTACACCCCCATCCCATTTTACTTTTTGTTTTTGAAACAGGGTCTCTCTAGGTTGCTGAGAGTCTCACTAAATTGCTGAGGCTGGTCTCAAATCTGTGATCCTCCTTTCTCAGCCTCCCAAGTACTGGGATTACAGGCATGCACCACCATGCTTGCATTTATACCTTTATACATGGCTATGTAACAGAAGGAGTTGAGACTCTTTTTAGCAAACTTAGAACCAAATCGTGTTAAATTAGTGAAGAGATATGAAATTCAGAGATTCCTCTGTATTTCAGCAGTGTTGGTTATTTAAAATATTTATACCATTTTCATACTGTTATAGCACAGGTATAAAATATTGAAATTGTTGATTTGTTTGGTGCATGCCAGTTGGTTTTCAATCCTTTTCTGATGTTCTCAGAGATTTACCACATACAGTTTCTCTACATCTTGTTTATTACTGTTTACTTTTCCAATCCATCCCCCATTGAATCTTGAAGGACATACTCCCTTTAGGTATTAGAGATCCACAGAGAGATGTCAAAATAGATCATATTTTTTTCTCTCACTGTAATGGGATTTGGAATGCTCCCAAAGCCCTCACAGAAACAAGGTAGAGATGCTAGAAGCAGGGCTTGGTTTCTAAGGTCCCTGGAGGTGTGACCTTGGGGGATTATATAAATTTCTCCCTTTGTTCTCTCTGCTTCTGGCCTCCCTGATGTGAGATTATAGCTTTCTTGCTTTTTCTCTCTGCTTCCCACCACCATGTCTTGACCTTCAGTCCCTGGTTCACATGGACTGAACCCAGAATCTCAAAAAACCTGTGAGCAAATAAATCTTTGTTTCTCTAAATTGTGTGGTCAGGTCTTTTGGATTATGGAAATAATGTTGACTGAGACAATCACTATCTTTAACCATCTCATAAAAGAAATAATTATTTGACACTATACTTAAAAATAGGGCCCACCTCACTTGCAATTAAAGTCCCTCATCACATCCCTATCTCTATTTTTCTTGGCATATTAGCCTGTTTTTAATGAAATTTACTTATTTCCATTTCCTACCATATACAAGTAAGTCTGACTGAAGAACCCTTTACAAGTAAGTCTGATTTGTTTTTAATTGATTCCAACACTATTCTTCTTACTTTAATATATACTCTCTTATTTTTGTATACTTCTTCTATAAAGTGGTTTCTGATCACCTGGTGTCTGATATACCCAAACATTCATTGTAAGGAAGTACAATTATCTGACCACTTCAATATTTCAAGATGTTTCTCTACAGAGTCATAACTGAACACTTGCCTATTAAAATAGATATATATATAATTTTATTATAGATTACTTCATTTTAATTCACCTTTAGTGCATCGTATCTATTTTGCTGATAAATATACTTGTCATACATTGTACTATACATGAAATCCACTTTAGATGATAAAGAAAGTGTTAGAAATGTTTCTTGTAAAGGGGGATGTTGGCTCTGATAAAGCTGAGAAGCCCTGATCTAATCCAATCCCTTCAGCTCATTTTTTGTAAAAGTAAAGGCTTTTCATGAAAAAGTTCTTTGCCTGAGAACACACAGCTATTTAGAGAAACTGACTCTTAAAATCTGGATTTACTAACTTCAAATTCAATGATCTTTCAACTAGAATAAAAATATTGTGATTATTTTTATCCTTTTCTTCTTTTGATGCAAAAACCAAGAATTCAAGTAGAGAAGCTTGTGTAATTTCTGATCATGGATTTTAACAGCAACCAAATTTTCTTTGTGACTTCAGATACAATTTTGTGTAGAAAATTTCATGTATTGCTTTCTCCATCTAAAATCTATAAATCCACAGGTTCTTGTTGGAGCCAACGAAATTGTGTTGTAGATGATCCCTTTTTCATTATAGCATACCTTTACTCTGCCTCCAAATGCTAAGAAATAGGTTCAGGCAGCATTTTGAAAGTGATACATTTCCCGGGGAAAGGCACAGAAATGAAGGCAATCATCTTCCACTGACAAAAAAAAAGAGTGATGAGCTCAGAAAAGCTGAGAACTTAATCAATACTGAATCAGACTAAGCACAATGAAGTACCAGATTATTAGATAGCAGCCTTCCAAAGCGCAATACTTACAATGCAGGAGCAACACAGGCACTTTGAAAGCTTGGTTCAACATTCATTAAGCACTCCCATTGCACAGATCATGAATATCTGGGAGTTGGTCAAAAGTTTACTATCATGAGAGGCAATAATCTAATATGTCTTGGTACGTGACCTGGAAAAATGAGCCATTTTCAGTAGCATATATATTTTCCTTATTACATTCTCTTTCCACAGAATCAATGCCACTACATTGGTTTTATTGCTGTTATTATTGTTTTATGTTACAGGTTTTTTTTAATGTTGCTCTCTCAGCAACAAGGTCATTACAAGAAAGAGCAATATGAAATTAATGCAGGACAAAAAGCTTTAATTATTCTCAGGAATCTCAGCATTTTGTTTCTTGTACTTAATGACCAGAGGATGTGTAGAACATATCTAGTCTCTACTTTAATCTTGTCTGTCAGATAGTTCAGAGCCACTCTGGAATATGACTTCAGGAAATACTTGAACTCTTACTGTAGGCATATTTATCTTTGTTCCCACTCCTCTAACTTGTTTCTTTTATCTATTTTTTGTAGCTTTGTAGAATTAGTTATTAGTTTAAACCAGTTTGAATCCTTTGATTATGCAGAAGGTGGACAAATAAATTTGAATAAATTGGATCATAAAGTTTAACCCACTCAACCATTTTGATTTCAATTATGTGAAACTTTAGCTCTCCTTTAAAACTTTCCAGTTGCCTTGAACCTGAGAAATATATATTTTCTTAGGAAGAGTGAACACCTAAGAGCCATGGCTAGAAGTGTTTAAAAAAAATAGAAGCTGGGTGTGGTGGCACATCCCTGTAATCCTAGTACTTGGGAGGCTGAGATGGAAGGATCACAGCTTTGAGGATAGCCTCAGCAACGTAGTGAGACTCTCAGCAACCTAGAGAGACTCTATTTCAAAACAAAAAAATGAAAAGGGCCGATGTGTGACTCAGAGGTAGAATGCCCCTGGGTTCAATCCTTAGTACCACACAAACATAAAAAAAAAAAACCTATGGAATAACAGATAACAGGAAAGATTTTATGTCTAATGAAAGAACATTCTAGAATGAAATTACAATAGTTAACAAAGATATCTTATCATTCAGGTTGACACAAGAAAAGGAAGTGTGAGATGAACTGATTGAGGGTGCCTCCTACATGTATCCAAAGAGACTTAAAGATATAGAAAGATAGCTCAAAATTTGCAAACTTAGAAGTGAGCCAATACATGATCTTAGCTTTCATGATTTTGACTCTGAAACTCTGTATATCTTTCAGGGAAAGGAAAATATGCCAGAAGAAAAAGTAACAGGATGGTGAACAAAAGTGTCTCTAAAGAAACATATTAACTGAGATTCAAAGGATAAAAGGAGCCAATCAAGTGAAGATGCGCACCAAGGGTCCTTCTAGGCAGAGGAAGCCACAAAGGTGCCTCAAATAGGAAAGAACTCGACGCATTTGAATAACAGAAAAGGGTGAGGGTGGCAGAAGCATAATGAGCCAGATTAAAAAAGGTATAAGACTAAGTTGAAAACCTGGACACACAGGCTTCAACAGAGAACTGCACTAATCTCATTTTGCATTTTTTTCAGTACTGGGGATTGAACCCGGGGGCATGCTACCTCTGAGTTATACCCCCAGCCTACTTTATTTTTATTTTGAAAAAGGGTATTGCTAAATTGCTGAGGGCCTTGTGAAGTTGCTGAGTCGGGCCTCAAACCTGTGATCCTCCTATCTCACCCTCCCAAGTCCTTGAATTACATATTTGTGCCACCATGCCCGGCTCATTTTGCATTTTTGAAATGCTACTTTGGCTTCCATGAATAGAATAAATCATGTGTGTGATATAGGGAAAGAAGGCAGGAGATGGCACAGATAGGAGACTACTGTAGCAGTCCAAGGAAGAGAAGATGAGGGCTTAGATTAAGCACTCACTGACTGACTTGGTTACTTTGAAGGAGGATATGCTTGGTAACGAGATTGAAATATTATAACAACTTTATGGGAATTTTTGTTGCTTGTTCTTGTTGTTGTCATGGTGTTTTTGTTTTTGCCTTCAAATTTCTACTCATTTGAACAGGAAAATAGCCAAGAGCCCACATTCTAATTTCCCCTTTATTTATACCTTTATAATTATGCCAATGAACAAAAGCCATGGAGTAAGGGTAGGGAGTCACAATAATACAAAGAAACCTCAAAAAAAATAAATTTATGTAGGGCTTTAAATATTTACTGAGTGTGTTCACCTATACTTTTTCTATAGCAAATATTTGAGGTAGGGCTATCCAACGTGTCCCAATCAATATCCTAGGCATCACATCGATAATACATACAATGATAAGCCTTCAAAGAGCTTACTGTGTATTTTAGAGTGTATCATATTTTATTTATTTAGCTTTCAGAAGAGCATATAATTGCTGGATTTTTATAAAATCCCCATTTAACAGCTAAAGCAATTAAGCCTAATTTGTCCTGAAATACATAATACATA
>PVJS01053484.1:0-13271 GCA_004027185.1 Glis glis | reverse complement strand
CTCCTCCTCCTCCTCCTCCTCCTCCTCCTCCTCCTCCTCTTCTTCCTCCTCCTCCTTCTTCTTCTTCTTGTGGTACTGGGATTGAACCCAGGGGCATTCTACCTCCAAGCTACACCCCCAGCCCAATTTTATTTTTATTTTGAAACAGGGTCTTGCTAGGTTGATGAGAGTCTCACTACTTGCTAAGGGTGTCCTCGAACTTGTGATCCTCCTGTCTCAGCCTCCCAAATACTGGGATTACAGACATGCGCCATCACACCCAGCTCTTTGAGGGACTTCCAAGAGAACAGAGAGCCCGAGACCATTGGCAGCACAGAGGAGGGGTTAGACAGGAGCCAGGAGTCAGGGAGATGACTTCATCTGGGGGCCGAGCCCTAAGAAAACTGGGACGAGGTGGCAGGTGGCCTGCTCCAGGGAGAGGAAGGAGCAGGAGGCCTAGGACAGAGTCTGGACAGGCCAGTGCACCCACAGCAGTGAGTGAGAGAGGACAGAGGAGAGAGGGGGAGAGAGCCAGCTGGGTATGAGGCCTCAGGTGTGACAGGGAGCCTCCGAGGGCTCCAGTGACCAAGGAGGACCTGCAGAGGCACTGCCATCCTCCTGACCCGGGAACCAGACTGATAACAGTTTTGTGTTTCCCAGAGCGGGCCCTGTGGGGAAACTAGCCCTGCAGGGAATTCTGCAAAAAAAGGAATTGGTAAACTGGCATGGTGGCACATGCCTGGAATCCCAGTACTTGGGAGGCCGAGACAGGAGGATTGCAGGTTCAAGGCCACAGCGAGACCCTCAGCAACAAAACACCTTTTGAGGAACCAGATGAATGATGGCCCTCCCCTTAGGAGGCAAGGGACAGAGGTTCTGAGCAGCCTGGCCTGAGGACGCTGGAAGCTAGTCAGGAGCTAATCTGATGGAAAATCAGATAATGATAAATAATGAATTGTACAACCCTCACAGGTAGATGGAAAATACCAGCCAGGCCCTGGTGTGGTCTGAATTAACCCTCTCCTCTCCCACTGGTGATGGCACCCGAGGGCATCCTGGGAACCTGGTAAGGCCAGGCCCTGCCTCTCTGACAACCTTTCCAGGAGAGGAGTGGGGCCCTCACCAGGGACAGCAATTAACAAGGCCGAGGTGCCTGGGCCTGCCACATCAAAGCCAGACTTTGCATCTATTACACCAAACTGCAGAGGCAGAAACCAAACAAATCTCCTTTATCTTTCCAGGGGGAAACTGCTCCCAGGGACCCCTGGGCTGGATAGAGACCAAGAAGCACAGATCTTGGAGGACAAAGAAACTGGCCTCCTTCCTCTGGCCATCTCGCCAGACAGAGCCAGGACACGTAGTCAAAGGCATGAGGTCAGGATGCCGCCAGCCAGGGCACCTCCCTTCGCAGTGGAAGGCCAGAGCGCAGCGCCCTTGGGTGTCCTCAGGATGCAGGACTGCTCTGGGCAGCCGGGCCCACCTCCAGGAACAAACGCAGAGATGGAGCATAAAAATAGAGGCGTGTGCCCCACTTACGGCGTCTGCTGTGAAGCCAAAGACGACTCACCACCCACAGCCTCTTCCAGACGGCGGAGAGCCCAGCCCACCTCAGCCTGCACCCCAACTGGGCTTCCACGGGGCCTCCCTGAAGGAGCGCGGGTGCTTGTCCTGGACACGGCCCTGTGGGGAGCCGACCCTTTCCAGGCCATCCAGACTCCCTCGCCCTCCCTGTCCAGGTGTGAGTCTCACCTAAAGGTGCAGAGAGGCTGCTGGGCCAGGACTTTGGCAGAACTGTTCCACCCGTCCCAAGGCAGGTGCTGCGGGGACAGATACTGTACTCAAGAAGCTGGCTTGATGCTGCCGCCCGGTCCCCCAGTGTGCACCGAGCCAGGCAAGCCAGTCTGCCTCTCCTGGGGTCCCCTGTGTAATGGACATGGGAGGGGCTGGGAGCTGAAGCCCTGACCCCTTCCCCTACCTCTGACCCGTTGGGTCAAAACCAGGAACTGTCTGTCCCAGTGTGGTGGGCGCCTCCCATAGAGAGCCTCCTCTGGGGCCTGCCTCGGCTCCACACGGCCTCCACTGCGAGCTTCTAATCCTCAACCAGTCCATCTATTTGTCCCCCCCCACTCTGTGATCTAGTGAGGATCTCTTGCCCACAGGTCCAGCCTCCTGGCCCAGGGCCTGCCTGGTGACTTAGGGGTTGGGAGGATATCCATATTTTAAAATAGCTTTTGCAGGAGACTTTTGCTGGCCAGGATAAGAACCACTGGGCTAGATACTACTTCAGGTCCCACCAACTTTGGTACCCATAATCCCAGATCCCAGCCACACACGTAGCTGCATATCTGTCCCCTGTGGCTCCCAGTGCCACCTTTCATCACCAAGGCCAAGGGGATGCCAGAGGGGGTCGCCAGGCATCCTGGCTCCCGGGTTCCAGATAATGTGCCCTGTGTGGCCTTCTGGAAAACCAAATAAAAGGAAAGATGTTTTCCCGTTATCCTGACCTTTTAGGAAGTTAAGCTATTTCCTTATTTCCATGTCAAAGTCTAGACTTTGTCCACACAAAAGAGATTTCATTCTGAGCTTTGCTTTTTCATCTATTAGCCTGTACGCCTTTCCCAGTCTCTATGACTTGATTTTTCATGTTATGGGCTGTAGCCTCCCTGTGGCACCAACTCTTTGGGCTGTGGCAGGAGGGTCTCACACTAAGTTGCTGAGGCTGGCTTCGAACTTGTGATCCTCCTGCCTCAGCCTCCCTGGTAGCTGGGGTTACAGGCGTGAACTTGGAGCTGGCTAGGAGGGCTTCGTTTTGCCCTCAGTATATGTGGGGAGGCGCCTCTGTGGCCTGGAGAGTTGTGGGGTCAGCCCTCCCTGACCAGCGAGGAGAATCCTTTAACGGACGATGAGGAGACCCACCTATGTGAAGGTTTCGTTGGATGCAATGCCAAGACCTATCTCAAGGCCAAAGTGAATGGGGATCAAATCTAAAGCAAGCATCGGGCACCCACAGAGCACCACTGGGCACCACACCTGAGCACCCACTGATCTGGCTCAGACAGCGCCGGCTTCGCTGAGCAGGTCACTGGAAACGACTCGTTTACATTTTCCTGGCCTGAGGACAGCCCTGGCTGCTCATCCTTGGAAAGCATCAGATGCCCACGCAGTCACACTGAGGAGTTTTCCATGTGCATTCGGCCACCTCTAGGTATCAGTGATGGAGGGCAAGTGGAAGTGGGGAAAGGGGGTTCCACCACCAGGGCCAGGTGGGCTTGAAGGGGTGGGGCTGCATCTGCCCAGTGGAACCCCACATGCCAGAGCGGGTGCACAGGAAGTGGTAAGTAGGGGCTCGCTCTACTTCCTAGGCTTTTTTTTTTTTTTTTGTACTGGCGACTGAATCCAGGGGCATTCTACCTACAAGCTACGGTCACAGCCCTTTTTTTATTATTATTTTTTTTAAATTTGAAACAGGGCCTCACTAAGTTGCTGAGGCTAGCCTGGAACCTGCAATCCTCCTGTCTCAGCCTCCCAAGTACTAGGATTACAGGCTACTGCATTTTTTGTGTGTGTGATACTGGGGATTGACTCTAGGGGCACTCTACTTCTGAATTACACTCTTGGCCCTATTTTATTTTTTATTTTGAAACAAGGTCTCCCTAAGCTATGGCACAGTGGCCTGGAACCTGCGATCCTCCTGTCTTTGCCTCCCAAGCACTGGAATCGCAGGTGTGCGCCACCACATCTGGCTACTTCCTGGGCTTTAGGGGTCTTATTGAGAGTAGTGGAAGGGGATTAGTGGAGGGAGGAGGTGAGGGAAAGGGGAGGTTTGGGGAAGGAAACAGAGCAAATAATGGTGTGTGCATATATGAATGTATCACTGTGAATCTACCAGGCACAATTACAATGCACCAATAAAAATTATAAAAATAAAAATTGGGCAAGAAAAAAATAGGACCTTGCTGACTGACTGAATGAATGACCCGAGTGGCATCAGGCTGGGCGAGTTTTGTAACTGTAAGGGGTGTGCAAGTGTGAGTGGTCCCCATCTGGGGATGCATGCACTCACCGCAGTAGGCAGGCGGCTTCCAGAGCTTGGCTTGGTGAAAAGCCACCCAAGCGGTTTTTGCAAAGGAGGAAAATCAATCGCAATAATGAGGCCCCAGAAAGGTCCACATTCAGGAAGGAGCTGCATAGGAGGAGCGCTGCCAAAGACAAACGAGGTGGGGTTTTAGCGGGAGGATGAAGGACATTGCCCCCAGCATCCTGGACAGACGGCCCCTCGCTCAGACCACCTGCTTGCCCACCTACTGGGTGGCACATGGCAGAGGTGGGGCGGGGGGCGCGGACAATTGCTTCCTACAGAGCAAGGAAGCTTCATTCTCTGGATTCTTGGCAGTTATATTTCTTACTGTAAATTCATAATTTCTTTTAATTTTGTAAAAGAAACCCAAAATTAGAAATTTCAGGAAGTGATGGTATTTGTCAAGAAATGCAATGAGCTGGGCGTGGTGGTGCACACCTGTAATCCCAGTCCTTGGGAGGCTGAGACAGAATGATTGCTGGTTTGAGGCCAGCCTCAGCAACTTAGCAAGGCCCTCAGCAACTTAGTGAGACCCTGTTTCAAAATAAAAAAATAAAACAGGGCTGGAGGTGTAATTCGGAGGTAGAAGAATGCCCTTGAGTTCAATCCCTAGTACCCCCTCCAAAAGAAAAGAAACAAAAGGTGCTTAATTGTTCCTTAAAAAATGAAGGGGGCTGCTTCCATCTGCCAAGTCCTACAGGAAATACTGACTCAGGGAACCTTCTGGGTGGAGGTCTGGGCCAAGTTGAGGCCAAGGAAGAAATGGAGGGCTGGGAGGGGTGGTGGTAAGTGTGGGAAAGGAGAATCTCATCTGAGTGCAGAGCCTGAGTGGAGGCGTGCTGGCCTGCAGAGGGCCGTGCCCGCGGGCTTTCCACCCCACTGCTGAGGACGCCACCTCTGCGGCTGCTCCGAAGCCTGCGGGATGCTCCTCAAAGCTCAGGCAATATGCCAGGTCCCCAGAGCCTGGCTGGAACCTCTCACAGTGGGCTGAAGGGCTGAAGAAGAAACTAGAATGTACTTATGGCTGCCCCTACATCTGCGATGTTTCAGATTGTGTCCTGCAAAATCCAAAACCCCCATAAGGCAGGCTTGACTCCAGCAGCCTACAGAGAGCCAGACGGGTCAAGTTTCTACTGAGATCCATCAAAGTTGGCTCCTTGGTGGCTTGACTGGGATCCCCTTAAATAGGTCACTTTGTGGCTGGGAACCTTTTGTGTCCTTGCCCCAGGTCCACCAGTGCTGAAGAGACGGGGGCTGATGGGGCATGTAGCGGGGGCTGTGAGACCTTTGAAAGGCTGTACTGAGGAATGTCAAAGGCCATATAGGACCAGAGGGCCTCAGGGCCTTGGAATGGCCATATTAATAAAATCCACCCCCGCTTTGTGGTGCTAGGGACTGAGCCCAGGGCCTCCTGCATGCTGAGCAAATGCTCTACCACTGAGCTACCTCCCCAGCCAAAGGCCCTCTTTTTTTTAAAAGGCAGAGACCTGGGCACGACAGTAACAGCCACTGTCCTCTCTTAAAACACACTTTACTATTCATTAAGCACTCTGCTAGACAGTCCTCTGGCGTCACCTTACCCCTGTGCCATGGGCTCTACATCTCTCCCCCTTCAATGTCAAGAGTACTGCTATGCTGAGCACGGTGGCACATGCCTGTAATCTCAATTCTTGGGAGGCTGAGACAGGAGGATCACAGGTTCGAGGCCAGCCTCAACAACTTAGACCCTCAGCAACTCAGCAAGACCATGTTTCAAAATAAAATAGGGTTGGGGTATAGCTCAGAGACAGAATACCACTGGGTTCAACCTCCAGTATCAAAAAAGGGGGGTTCACATGCCCAATCAACAAGTAAGAGATGAGACTTGAGGGCTACAGAAGAAGCGATCAGGACAATGTAGGCCACAAGGTTCAGCCCCAGTGCCTGACCTTATGTCCCCACTCCTATGGACTGCATCGCTGTCACACCCTGGGCTTCACTTCCGTGCTGACCCTCCCCAGAAGCACACTGCAATCTGCGCCCGTCGTGGAGCATGATGAGGGAGCAGCTGCCAAGTGAGGGCAGAGCTCAGAGCCACGCGCACGTGGGGAGCTGCAGAGTGACCCAGATTCCAGGACACGCCGTTTGGAATGACAGGGTACTCTATTCCTTCTGACCTGGCACGAAGGGGGAAATGGGGTCATTTTCCTTCTGCCACAATTTCTGTTCTGTGTAGAGCAGGTTCTTGCAAGCCACAAATTGCACCTATAAACCAGCACACCACGCTGCTGGGTGGCACGTGTGGTCCATTTCCTTCCCACCAGCCACAGGGCCCCTGCAATAGGGGCCTACCGGGTTTCCATGCCTCTGCACCCTGCATGGGCACAAATAACCAGGTCCACACCCCCTCGATGAAATAAGTAGGGAAGCCAAGGTCCATCAGGGTGAGGGTCAAACTACTTACACTGGCACCTGTGTAAGACCTCTGTCTTCCGGTCCTTAGACAATGCCCTGCTCAAATTTAGCTGGCTGACATCAGCTTGCAGACACAATTCAATTGGAATCTTTGATCTGTTAAATTAAATCTTCAATCACATTTGCTCACTTAATAAGTATAGACTGAGAACCAATTGTGTGCCAGCTACTATGTAAGGTGCGGGAGACACAGGCAGCAGCCCCTAGGGGTCACTGAGTCCCCATACTTCATTTTTTCTTTTTCTTTTTCTTTTGGTACTGGGGATTGAACCCAGGGGTATTCTATCTCTGAGCTACATCCCCAGCCCTTTTTATTTTATTTATTTATTTATTTACTTATTTATTTATTTTGCAGTACTGGGGATTGAACTCAGGGGTATTCTACCTTTGAGCTACACCCCCAGCCCTATTTTTTTCTTTGTGGTACCAGGGATTGAACCCAGGGGCATTCTACCACCGAGCTTCACTCCCAGTCCATTTTATTTATTATTTAGAAACAGGGTCTTGCCAAGTTGCTGAGAGCCTCACTAAGTTGCTGAGGCTGGCTTCAAATTTATGATCCTCTTGTCTCAGCCTCCCAAGTACTAGGATTACAGGTGTGTGCCACCATGCCCAGCTCTTTGTATTTCCTTTAAATGTTTTCTTTTTCTACTGAATTTCTATGTGTATGAATTATCTTGGTGATCAGGAAAAAAATGCCAAAATTATTTTAGCCAAATGCCAATGATTTAGGATTATGTCCTGTAATCTTTATCTCTAGTAGGGAGAAGGGGGAGAGCTGGCTTGTGGCTTCCCAGCTGTGCAACTGTGTTTCTGGCCTCAGTTTCCTTGTCTGTACTATGGGGTTGGGTAAATCATCTCTGAGTTCCCACCTGATTGTGACAGTCTGTGATTTTATGGCTACATGATTTTCCTTTGTGTGGGTGGTAACCAAACCCGTCTCAATTCAGTGTGAGAATTCATGCACCAACACCTTCCTGGTTCAAACTTGGAAAAATGTGGGGGAGGGGGAGGGGAGATACAAGTGCAAGGCCATGTTTCCCAGGAGGGAAGAGCTGAATCAAGCTGAGGGCCACTTAAGAAAGCTCCAAACTAACCGGGCACAGTGGCGCACGCCTGTAATCCCAGTATCTGGGAGGCTGAAACAGGAGGACTGCAGATTTGAGACCAACCTCAGCAACTTAGCAAGGTCCTCCACAACTTAGAAAGACCCTGTTTCAAATTACAAAATAAAATAGGGCTGGGGGTGTAGCTCAGAGGTAAAATGTCCTTGGGCTCAATCCCCAGTAACACGCATGCGCATACACATACACACACACACACACACACACACACTGGGAAAGCAACTGTGGCGGCTGGGCACTTAACCCCAGATCCCCTGCAGAACCCACATACCCGCCCAATGGAAACCCGTCCACTGAGCACCTCTGTGTTTCAGAGCCTCCTAGGAGGTTAACACCTCCCGAGGTGCCCCAGCTGTCTGGGAGGAACCTGGTGCCTGTGATCTGGAGCACGAGTCCAAATAGTCAACTGTTCCGACTGTCAGCAGCAGTTATCTGCAGCCCGTGAATTAACTGCCAGCTCCTCACAATACAAGCAGCATCTCATCCCTGCCCCCACCCCGGCAAGGGCAGAGGGACGGGAGAGGGTAGGTGGGAGCAAAGCGGGCAGGGCAGAGGCAGAAGCTCTTGTTGGAAACAGTGCACAGAATGTCCCAGAAGCTGGGCGTGGTGGCGCACGCTTGTAATCCCAGTACTTGGGAGGCTGAGACCAGAGGATTACAGGTTCACGGCCAGCCTCAGCTACTTAGTGAGGCCCTCTGCAACTTAGTGAGACCCTGTTTCAAAATAAAGAATAAAAAAATAGGACTGGGGGTGTAGCTCAGAGGTAGAACGCCCCTGGGTTCAATCCCCAGTACCTCAAAAAAAAAAAAAAAAAGAATGTCCCAGAACAATAAGATGCCTCCTGGTCACTGTTCTTGGCCAAAGTAGACAAAGATGAGCACGAGGGCCAGATCACCACCAGCAAGAGCAACGAGGGGACAGGGCGAAGTCAAAGCAGGCACAGAAATGGCCCGGGGAAAGACAGCAATGTCTAGGGCAAGGAGACTGGGAGGGCGTTGGTCAGTGTAGGCCAAGGGGCGCTGACCTTCAGTGCCAATCAGAGCGGCAGGAGGGGGCCCCAGTCAGGACCTCAGCCATACCTGGACAGAACCTCAGCATCTGGGGCGGCCCCAGTAAAGAGCGGGTTCAGCACAGTCCCGCAAGCCACGTCAGAGGACTGCAGCGCACTGGACAAGGCACGGGGGGGGGCACGCAGCAGCCCAGGGCTCGCACTCAGGAGGCCCCTGCGCCTGGACCAATGCTTGGTTATCGCTGTCTTGAGACACTGGATAACTTTTGCAAGAGGCCCTGTATTTTCACCTGGCACTGGGTTGCACTAGTTACGCAGCAGGTCCCGCGAGGGCACGATGGTTCCAGGGACCCCGTCTCTGCATCCTGGCGACCACGGCCAGAGCATCCATGCCGGGGTCTCAGGAAGCCCGTATGCTGGGGTTCCGGCCACACGTGGCTAAACTGTCTCTACTTCTACTGCTTCCCTTTGGCTTTCTGCACAAGGACACAAGCAAATGCAGCTGATAAGCCAGGAAGGGCCACCATAAATAACTGAGTTAGTGGGAACAAGTCATCCTCTGGGGGGAGGTGTGTATGTGTGGTGCTGGGGATTGAACCCAGGGGCATTCTACCTCTCCACCCCACCCCTATTTTATTTTATTTATTTATTTATTTTTTTTTTTTTTGCGGTACTGGGGATTGAACCCAGGGGTGTTCTACCTCCGAGCTACACCCCCAGCTCTATTTTTTATCCTTTATTTTGAAACCGGGTCTCACGAAGTTGTGGAGGGCCTCACTAAGTAGCTGAGGGTGGCCGCGAACCCGGATCCTCCGGTCTCTGCCTCCCAAGTACTGGGATTACAAGCGTGTGGCACCACGCCCGGCCTTATTTTTTATTTTAAAACAGGGTTTCACTAAGTTGCCGAGGGCATCACTAAGTTGCTGAGGCTGGCCTCGAATCTGCAATCCTCCTGTCTCAGCCTCCCAAGTAGTGGGATCACAGGTGTGGGCCACCACACCTGGCTCATCCTTTATTTTCATGCTTTTTTCTTTTTTCCTGGTACTGAGGATGGAACCTGGGGGCATTCTGCCTCTGAGCTACACCCCCAGCCCTATTTTATTTTTTATTTTTGAAGCAGGGTCTCACTAAGTTGTTGAGGGTCTGGCTAAGTTGCTGAGGCTGGCCTTGAACCCTGTGATCCTCCTGCCTCAGTCTCCCAAGTACTGGGATTGCAGGCATGTGCCACCACGCCTGGCTTCTTCAGGGTTTTTTGCTTTTTGTTTTTGTTGTTTTTTTTTTTTTCTGGTGTTGGGGGTGGAACCCAGGGCCTCACACAGGCTAGGCAAGCGCTGTACCACCGAGCTACACCCCTGGGCTAGTTCATCCTTGTTGATTAGTGAGTTGCAAGTTTAGACACTAACACAGCACAGTTCTACACTTGGCCAAAGAATACTCTCTAGAACACTAGCAGTCAAACGCACGGGGCTCCGGGAAGCCACCGTCCACACCCAGCCCCAAGCTGGGGTGCTCCTGTGGAGGACGTGGGGTGCCAGAGGGACACATTCACACCCTTTGATTCAGTGATCCCGCTCTTGGGAATCTGTCCCAGAAGGAAACACAGATGAAAAACTGTACATGCCAAAGACGCCCGGGCAGCAGTCTGGCGGCGGTGAGAATCTGGAAAGAGCTCGAATGTCTAACAGAAGGCAAAGGCGCGCCTCAGCCACTCAGGAGCACGGAGCCCACGATCGCAAGGGAAAGGGTTCAGGGTATACACTCATGTGAAAGACGTTTTTTGTTTGGTATCTCAATGATGTACAAAGATGTTCGCATAAAAGAAAAAATACGAACCCCAAATAGAAACCTAACCATAGTGACATGAGGGATGATGAAGTTATAAAAGCACCTTGATTTCGAAATCTGAAAATGTCGCCTTAACAGTAAATAACCCTTAAAAATAATGAATGATGTCAGGCACAGTGGCACACGCCTGTAATCTCAGTACTTGAGAGTCTGAGACAGGAGGATCACAGGTTTGAGGTCAGCCTCAGCATCTTAGTCAGTCCCTCAACAACTTAGTGAGACCCTGCTTCAAAATTTTAAAAACTAAAAGAAAATAAAAAGGGCTGGGGGTGTAGCTCGGAGGTAGAATGTCCCTGGGTTCAATCCCCCGTACCAAAAGAAAAACAAACGAACGAGAGTCTGCCTCTAGCCAGCCCCACCTAGGGCCATAAGGACACTGGGCACATCAGGCCAGACCACGGCAGGCAGCCCACGGCACTGTCCAGGTGGGTCCTGCGCCCCGAGTCTGTAGTCCTTCTGCCTCCACACACCATCCAGTGTGAGCTGCTCCTATTTCTGAAGTTGTGCGTCAGGAGCCCTTATTCCACATACACGTCAGAGGGAAACGGGACATAAAAGGAAAGTTATCCTTGGCAGCCTGAGCCCATAACTTCATCTTTATTCATATTGCTCATCTATTCGATCAGACGCTGACGCCGCTGCTGCCCTGGGCCAACTGGCACTTTACAGGAAAACCAGGCATCAGAAAATAAATGATGTCCTGTAAGACACTCTAGTGAAGTCACAGGAAGATGAGCAGACCCCTAAGTACCAGGCAGGAGGGGCCTCCGGGCTCAAGCTCAGCCCTGGACAGCCAGACGCAGGCTCCCCTTTCTCCACAGGGGTTCAGAGCCCCTCTCCCCACTTCACTGATCACCGTCCAGAGCACTTCTGGACCCGGGCCCCGCTCTGGCCTGTGCTGGGGCCACACAGGGTCACCTGTCTTGGCTTTGCACCTGCACAGCTCTTTAGCAACTGAGGTCACTGCATTATCCTCAGGGCCAGTCAAACAGTTTCTGATAAATGTTTATATTCACAGGGCCACTGCATATAGTTGAAGAGGCTGTACACTGCACAACCCTAGGGGGCGCTGATCACAACAGACACTGTTGATTTTTAAATTAATATTATAACACAAGTCCAGCAAATGGAAGAAAAGAGCCTTCTTACAAATCAGTATACCACAACATTTTTAGGGTAGGTGGAAGTAAAGAGTCTTGAGAAATCTGTCAAAGTTCCAAGTGGGCCTGAAGTAGCCCTGCTCCCCAACCTGCGAGGGCCGAATAAACCAGCACCCCAGGGAGTGCCACCTTCCCGGGGGAACAGAGCCCTGGCTACAGGGCCCAGCAGTCTATCTGCCACTTTCCCATCCCATGCCACCAATACCTTGCTTGCAGGGCACAGTGTGGCTGCTGGGAGCAACCGCAGGAGTACACGGAGAGTGCTCCAATCCTCCGCCCAACCGCCCTTCTGAGCTCCACCCTCTTCCCTCTCCGCCCTCACCCAGGCTCAGAGTGCCACAGACAGGCCTCTCAGGGCCAATCCAGGGCACCTGCCGCTGCCCAGAGCTCTCAGCCCCCCATACCTGGGACGCCCTTGTCCACCCCTCAGCGACCTGCCCGCAGTGGGCTGGTTTCTCTACCCAGACCTGTCCCCAGGTGGCTCATTTCCTCAGCTCCTGCCTGCCTCCCTCTCTGAATATCCTCAAATCTTCTCTGCTGGAAATGACCCCCAGCTCCTGGGCTCCAAGCATGGCCACCAGGGTCATGCCCAGGCTTCCGCTCCTCTCCAGGGGAGGTACCGGTATGGAGGATTGGAAGGAGGCTGGCCTGGGAACGAGGTGGCTGGCTGGGCTCCTGTCACCTGGCCATGGACACTGTGTGCCCCACACAGTTTTGGGGACAGAATGAATGACTGAGAGACACTGTGGGCCAGATTTTCTGCTAAATAGAAAGGACAAAATCCATCTTCTCTCCTCCCTCACTGTCCTTCGCTCTGCCTCTAAAGCATCAAACCGTCTGACACCTCCCCGGCTCTGAGCTTCTCCAAAGCGGAAAGAAATCCCACCCATCCCAGATCACCACAGTCCACATTCCTCAATTCCGAGGTCCTGCCCCCGAAAGTGAGCCGCCAGCCCCACCGCCACGGGTTCCACCGAGGCCAGCCCCAAGAGTCCCACAGACTCCCTGGCCGCGGCCTCCCTGCTGGACTTGCTCAGCCCTTGACCTTGGAAAGTGCCAGGCATGCGGTCACCGATGCCACTTCTTTCTTGCAATTTTGGAAAATCCCCTCCCCTCCTCGAGCCTCAGCTTCCCCATCTGTGCAATGATATGGCCACATTGTACACTTAACGTGCGCCAAAGGTTTCTTGAAATCATCCTTCTTGGCCTCTGTGCAAATGACAACCATAAAATATTGCTCCCCCCAACAGGTCTGCCGGTAAAATGATGTGCATACATATGCTGGGGGACCCCAAAATAATCATCAATATGTGCGGGGAAGGAGCCAGGGCTTTCCCATGCATTACTACCACCGGGGTAACTTGTCCAGTGGAATCCCACCACCTCATTCTAAAGGCCAGCGGAGAGAACACGGACACGGCCGCCACACAACATGTCCATGACAGAAGGTCCACCGGATGTGGGAGTTTAACAGGGCCCGTGCTGTGGTGGCGCCTCCTCTCCACAAGCCACATGCTGTCTCCAGAGGTGGCAGAACTGTGCTTCCCCTCCCCACATCCCCAGGGACTCACAGTGGCCACCTCACTAGGGCTGGCACCACAGTCCTCCCCCCCCCCCCCCCC
>PVJS01053483.1:0-13271 GCA_004027185.1 Glis glis | reverse complement strand
GACTAATGAAGGGTGGGGGAAGGCAGACAAATCTGAATTAGTGACAGGTTGGAATTCTGGAATGTTTTAAAACATGCCCTTTTATTAGTTGAAGTCTATGTGTACCATAACTCAAACTAACTGCTCACAGTGGTTCCCAAGAGAGATCCTTAGAGACTTGCTTTCATGAATAGATAAGACCCATTTGTTATTGGCAGTATTCATTGACTCATAAACAAAGTGCTGAAGACCTTCGAAACAGTTTGTGCTTTGAAGATGGAAATGCTTTAATGGTGTGGTTTAAAGAATCCTGCCCAACAAACCTTTCCTTCATGGAGAGTGGAAGGAGATCTCTCAGTCTGGAAATCCACACACAGTTGGTGGCACCTGAGGGTTTGAAGTGTGACTGTACTGGTGGGGTGACATAAAGGAAGCTCACCCAGCTGTATGTTAAGAAATGCAGAGAATGTGAAGATGGGAGTAATACCCTTGTCCCCATCCTAGCCTCGGTTGGAGTACTTCAGGCAGCAAGAATGGAGGTCACTGGCTCTGTAGGCTGGTCACTGCTATTGTCTAGAAATGGTTTTCCTTTACTCTCCATAAGTCTAAGGCTGAGTGTGGACTTACCACATCAATATCCTTTGCCTCCCCGACTCCTTTACTTGGGTATGTAAGCAGGTAGCTGATCATGGTTGCTCATTCATCTCCTTTCCTCTCCAACTGCTTTCTCTCTCATCTTGGAGCTCTATAATGAAAAATGGAAAACAAACCTATAGTTAGAAAACAATCTTGTCCCTTTCTGGGTTATTCGTCTATTCCTAAGGAAGTGTGGAAGATCCTAATTCTTTTTTTTTCCTTTTTTTGTTGTACCAGGAATTGAATTCAAGAACATTCTACCTCCAAGCTACACCCCAGCTCTTTATTAAAGTGTTTGTTTTGAAACAGAGTCTTGCTAGGTTGGTGAGAGTCTCACTAAGTTGCTGAGGCTATTGCTGAAGCTGGCCTCAAACCTGCAATCTGCCTGTCTCAGCCTCCCAAATACTGGGATTATAAGCATGTGCCACCATGTGTAGCTGAAGATCCTAATCCTTCAAGATTCAAAAGAAAGAACAAAAATTTTGGAATGTAAGCCAGGCATGGTGATGCATGCCTGTAATACCAGTACTTGGGAGGCTGAGATAGGAGGATCGCAGGTTCAAGACCAGACAGCCTCAGCAACTCTAGTGAGACTCTGTTTTTTTTTTTTAAAGTACAAAAAGGGCTAGGGGGTAGCCTGGAGGTAGAACACCCCTGGGTTCAATCCTGAGTACCACAATAAATAAAAAGTAAAATAAAATAGGACTGGGGTATAGCTAAGTGCCACACACACAAAAATGGAATGTATGGCAAGCAACAGAGTTGATGTATTTTTGAGAAATGGATCTGAGCAGCACCCAGTCAAATCACACTCTGGACAGCCTGCCCTCCCTCCACTCCAAAATGCACTCACCTTTGCTCTGTTAGGTAATGTAAATATTCAACTGCCTCTCCATATCTAAGCTGAATGTTTATGTTCTCTTGTCTTTATGGCCTTGACATGCCTGACCACATCATGAAGGTTCTGTATTACAATGTAAACTTCAGTAAAGCATTTGTATTTGCTAGTCTTTGCACAATCCTCACAAAAGAGTGTTTAATAAGCATTTTTTTAAACTTTAAAAATTTGTAGCCAAATGCAACATAAAATTGACCATCATAACCATTTTGAAGTGCACAGCTCAGTAGTGTTAAGTACATTCACATTGTCGTGCAACCAATTCCAAAACTTTTCATCTTGCAAAAACGATCCTTTCTACCTATTACATAGTAGCTCTTCATTACTACCTCCTCCCAGTCCCTGGAAACCCCCAGTTTACTTTCTTTCTCTATGAATTTAACTACTATAGATACTTCATATAAATCAATCATATGGCCTTTTTGTGACTGGTTTATTTCACTTAGTATAATGTCTTCCAGGTTCATCCATGCTGTAGCCTGTCTCAGAATTCCCTTCCCATTAAAGGCTCAATGATATTCCATTGTATGTACATATCACATTTTGTTTATGCATTCATTGTCTGATGGACACTCTGGTTGCTTAAACCTTTTTGCTATTGTGAATAATGCTGCTATGAACATTTGGCATACATAAATATCTGTTCAAGTTTTTGCTTTCAATTTTCTTGGGCATTTATCTAGGAGTGGAATTGCTGGATCATGTTAATTCTATTTCATTTTTATTAATTTTTAATAGTTTAAGGATAACAGTATTTTTGCAATGAGACTGAAAATGAGAAACATAAACTAGATGTATTATCACATTAGAATTTCCTATTTCCCCACATACCTATTGAGTACCTCCCATGTGCTTAGCACTGTGTCTGATAGGACTTGGGACTTTACAGGTCCTTCTTTCCTCTCACTGGAATGTGACCTCTATGGGGGTGAGGATTTTTGTCTATTTTTCTTCTTTACTGTGGAATGCCCAGAACCTAGGATAATGTCCAGCATCCATTCATTGCTTTGTTCGGTAAATCCTAATTAAGTACCTAGTATGTTCCAGGTACAAAATGATTATGAAAGTGATCAAGAAAATGAGTTACAAAACCAATGTTTTCTGTCTATTTGCCTTATGTGTAGTCTTGATGAAAGGCTGAAACAGGGTCTTTTCCAGTCACTTTGTGCCCCATGATGGCCCCTTTACTTGCAGATGGGGACCTGGTGAATTTGGGACTAGGAGAGAGCAGCTCATCTAGAAGCTAAGATCATTAGAGGCAGAAGTATTTTCCAAGTGATCTTGGATGAACAACTGTCCATTCACTAATACTTTTTTTTTTGCAGTATGAGGGATGGGAAATAGGACCTCATACATGCTAGGCAAGTGCTCAACCACTGAGCTAGATCCCCAGTCCATTCACTAATACTGAAGCCATTTTTTTTAATTAGGAGGAAGTTCCAAAAGTATGCCTGATTATCCAAATCAACTGCTTATCTTAAGTAATAATCAAATCTTGCCTGAAAAGAATTTTTTTCTTTTTCACTTTTGCCTGAAATCTGAGTGAGTAGGTAGGGACCCACTATGGCCCAATAAGTACCTTCAAATTAGGGAACTTGAGAACTAACCTAAATATTACCTGGTACCACAGTCGAGCCCACATAATTCAACAGGTGGGACTTACAGAATGTTCCCAGAGCTCTCTGAGGTTCACAAAACAGTGCATTCATTTAACAATGTCCATTTAAGTCCCCCTTTTAAAAACTAGCATGAGATATGCTATTGGAAAAATCTGACAGCTTAGGGGACTGGCAAGGAACTATCTAGGGTTCCTTCCAGTTAAGCCCCCAAAGGCATTTTGTAGTCCCATGCTGGCTCCCAATATGCCACATTTCCTTTCCTTTCTATGAGCCCAGAGATTTTCCCTGCCTGTCTTTCTATTTTAAAAACACTACCACCTATTCTATTTCTTAGGGTCCCTTTCACCTTCAGACTAGCCTATGTAGTAAGATATAATCTCTCCAGCTATCCTCTTGCTGTCCTCCCAAATAATGTTGATAGCATAAAGGGGTAGCAAAGCCACAAATATGGTAAATGCTTGGGAGGCTGAGACAGGAGGATTGCAGGTTCAAGGCCAGCCTCAGAAATTTAGCAAGCCCCTGTTTCAAAATGAAAAATAAAATAAAATAGGGCTGGGAGTGTAGCTCAGAGGTAGAATGCCCCTGGATTCAATCCCCATACCACAAAAAACTAGGGTTAACAGTTACGTATTTTACAAAGTTCTTGTAATCAATGTCCTTGCTTCTTTTCCTTGAAGGCACACAGAAGCCTCAGAGGTTTCCTGCCTCTTTTATCTGTGAGGGTGGTGCTTCTTATTGCTTATAGGATAAGGCTACACTAATTAGACTAGCATTCAAGGCCCTCTATAAGGAGACTAAGGTCTACAGCTTCCTTATTATCTCCCACTCGTTTTCCAGTCTACACAAACTGTCTGCTTCATCAAATGGTTGACTAATTGTTTCCCCCCAAAAAAAACTATTATCATTCCTGTTTCCTGGTCTTTGTTCACATTAATTCCCTCAGGCTCTCTACCCTTTCTTCAGGGCTTGGAGTCTTACCTTTTGTGACCACCCTGGCCCTGGGAGCAGAATTGCTTGCTCCTAGGAATTCCAATAATCCTTCTAGTCTGCAGCCACTTCTCTGGATTTAACACATGGGAGTGTGTGTGTGTGTGTGTGTGTGTGTGTGTGTGTGTGTATGTGTGTACCTAAAGGCAGACACTTCTTTATATCTCCAGGGCTAACACGGTGCCATGCACCCCATAGGTACTTAGCAAACATTTGATTTCTCATGTTCTTGAAGCCTGTTGTTTCTTTCACTAGGTAATATTTACTAATGTGAATGAAGTGTTGCTGAGACCTGCTCATGTGTTTAGAAAGATGAAGATGGGGATGACTCAGTGGCAAGATCTTTTAGCAGAAAATTCATCTTGAAAACACTTGTACTATCCTAGCAACACACGGATGACACGGGGAAATAGCAAAAACAGTCTTAAGACTGAAGCAGAAGAGATTGTATATTTTAGTAGGCAGGATTCTTTCTCCGTGTCTCTCCCCTTCTTCCTTCCTTACCTTTTTCTTTACTTCCTACCTTTCTTCCTTCCTTCTTCCAAAGTGATTAAATACTAGAATCAGCTAGAGAGAGATTACTGGAAAAAACTGGGTTGACAATTTATTCATTCATTCAAAGGAAAAACTGAGAGGCCAAGTATAGGAAGGAGAACTCAGTGTAAGTATGACAGATTTGGCATCTATCCATAGAAAACAGAGGAAGGTGGATAACACATTTTCTCTTGTTCTTTCTTTCTTTTCTCCTTTCCTTGTTTTTCCCTTTTTGGTCTCTCAACTCTGTATGGCTTCCCCAGCAGGACCCAGAGTCTCATGTTGGGCAGGGCTCCTCCTTTGCTGTGTTGTAGAGCCATCAAGCAGGCCAATAAAATAAAAGACTGCAGATGTTTTTCTCTGTGAAGAAGGGATTGGAACAGTTACTGAGTAACTGTTTTTCTGTTAATGTGGATATATCTTCAGACTCAAAAAGACACAAACAGGCTGACAGCTTTAGCTCTAATATACTTCACCTGAAGGAATGTCAGGGTATGGGTGGAGAAGGACTTGCTATCTCTTTGTTTGTTAGGAAAAATAGACTCATACAAATGGTGGAACAGGAGGTTAAAAAAATAAAGTGGTACAATGGTCACTGAAGGGAAAACAAGTAGAAAAAAATCTAAATGTTAGAGAGATGATACATAGGAAGCAAGTGTGGAAACATATCTGTGATTAGGTCCTTGGAGAAAAGTATAGACAATGTGGCATAAAATACTTCAGTCCCAGAAACATCTGATCTCAGATTGATCCTTTATAAAATAATTTTATGAGTCAGGCATGGTGGTGCTTTCTTGTGGTCCCAGCTACTCAGGAGGCTGAAGCCGGAGGACCACTTGAGCCCAGGAGTATGAACTAGCCTGGACAACATATAAAAAGTTGGGTGTGGTGGTGCACACCTGTAATCCTAGTACGTGGGAGGCTGAGACAGGAGGATTGCAGGTTTGAGGCCAGCCTCAGCAACCTAGCAAGATCCTGTTTTAAAACAAAAAAAAAAAAAAATGAAGTGCTAGGGGTGTAACTAGGAGGTTGTGCCCCTGGGTTCAATCTCCACTACCACATACAAAAAACTAACAAAATTATATTCAGTGCTCACTGCCAGTGTGGCACTATGCATATGTTTTCTCATTTAACACTCACAACAATCCCATGACAACTACTGTTGTTATCTCCATTTTATAGATGAGGAAGCTGAGACTCAGAGAGGTTAAAATAAGAAAGGGTAGAGCTGGGATCCAAGAATACATCTCTGTTCTTGTTCACTATACTACTAATGAACAGTAAAACAAACCAGTAAACCCAGAAACAACAACAAAAAGCAACTATGGGATGAAACTTAGATGAAGGGAAATCAAGAAGGAAAATGGGTGAAGCTGGCACCCCAAATCTTACACATTGATTAGATGTGGGCCCCACTGCTTGGTTGGCAGCACATATACTAAAATTAGAACAATACAGAGGAGATTGGCATGGCTCTGGTACAAGGATAAACAGGCAAATTCATGAAGCAGACAATATTTTTATTAAGTGAAAACAAATCTATGAATATGTATTTTTTTAAAAAAAAGAGGTGTAGCTCAGTGGCAAAATGCTGCCTAGCATGTGTGAGATTCTAGGTTCTACCCCAGCACCATGAAAAATTTTAAAAATTAAAAACCTTTTAAAAAGAAGTGGGCCATGAATGTGGCTCTGAGCTTTCCAACATACAAAGTGAAAAAGGAAATATGTTTGGATTCATAGCATCCATAAGATAAAAGCAAACCCTCTTTTTAGGAGAAACAATGATTTCTGGTAGAACATCCTGAGACAGACCTCCTTGTGAATCTTCCAAAAAAAAAAACAAAACAAAAAGAGAAACGCTTGTACATAGAGGATTTTCAAAGGACTTTATTTTGTATTTTTTTAATTGGTTAAGTCAATATTTGGAAAAGGAAACAATTTAAATATGGATTATAATATTATTCCCTTGTAAATATGTTTTATAGTTCACACTTTTTTAATAAAATAACTAGATGAGGAGTTTCTGTCCTTGGAGATCTTAAAGAAAAACATGGCTATTCCCCTGGCTTGGATGCTTCAAGGCAAGGACAGGCTTAAGGGAGCCCCTTCTAATTCAGGGGCTGTGATTCTATACTCCTATAGCTATGCAAACACTTCTACCTGGGGCAGCTTAACTAGTCTTAAACCTAAAGACTCAGCCACCGCATGGCCATGAATGCTTCCATTGTGGAAATCCTTTCCGATAAAATAAATGTTTGAAAAACACACACGCACACAATAAAACAAAACCCCCACAATATTTGGGATTAAGACACACCCAAGTAAGACATTTGCAGAAACAAAAGTTGCACTTAGTAAATGCTTGTCACTAGGGATGAAGATTCAGCATTTAGGCACCACTCATTTGACTGGGAGCGTTTGCTGAAGTCCTTTGTGTCTTCCATGTCAAAGAAATCTTCACTAAGGGAGCCATCAACACCACCTCAGGGGTGATGTTTTAAGCCTAATGTGAAAAAGGGAGCTTCTTGAAAACTTCTTACATGATTAACACAGTTGAATGCCCTTTACGACAAAGCATGGGGAGTGCAAATAAAATTCTCTTTAGGACCGAGATTCCCCCCACACCTTTGTTTTTACCTAAATCATTTTTTTTTTTTTTGGCGGTACCAGGGATTGAACCCAGGGGCGTTCTACCTCCGCGCTACACCCCCGGCCCTATTTTTTTTATACTTTATTTTGAAACCGGGTCTCACGAAGTTGCGGAGGGCCTCACTAAGGAGAGAGAGAGACAGACAGACAGACAGACAGGGAGAGAGAGAGCGAGAGAGCTGAGGCTGGCCGCGAACCCGCATCCTCTGGTCTCTGCCTCCCAAAGTACTGGGATTACAAGCGTGCGCCACCACGCCCGGCTTACCTAAATAATTTTTTAGCAATGTAACTCAAGAAAAGAACTTTCACATTTTGGGGCTGGGGGGAGGAAGTTAAGGGAGATAGAGCTGCTGTGCAGTTTAAATTGACCCAATTCATTGAGAATCTGGCCAAATGGCTCAGAGGAGGTTTCCTTGCTGTATGCAGTGACACTGGACGGAGAAAAGGTGAGCATCAAGTTGACATCACTGTGTGCGGTAAGAAATGTTAGGGGTGATGGCTAATACAAGCATGTTTGCCTTTTAGAGTCTGAAATTTTGGCCTTCGGGCAGGCATAGCCTGTCCAGGAAGAAAGCACAAGGGTGGTTTCTCTAACAAAGAACTGAGGTGCTTGTCTCTACAAAGAGGGGCATGGTTATGCCTCTGTCAAATGAAAGACTTCATCCTTCCATCAAAATGTGTCACTCTCTGGAGTGCTTGATGGACTGCTACTCTAACAGGTTTTTCCCTTTATAAACAGAGTCCAGCCGCTTTGGCCTTATCTGCTTGATTCTAAAATAGCTCGTCAATTTAATAGCATTCAGGTTGTTTATGCGCACACAAGGCCCTTTGAAAATAACCCTTTTCATGTCGCCAAACAGGCATTTTGAAATCAACTAATTGGATGGTTGTCTGAATTCAACTCGTTGTTTTAAAAATAACCAGTTGTTCCACTGAATTACATTTTTCTACCCCCAAGCCAATTGGTGTGTAGACAGAGTTTGAGTCAATCCAGATGGCCGGCTGCATTTTTGACTTGAACTGACTGGATGTTTTGTGGTCAGATATATACAGCTCTTGATAGCCACTGGGGAAATGGGGTAGAAGGGAAGGAAGGTGTAGGAAAGTTAGGAAAAATTATATCAACAAAAGTTTCCATCTTGAGCTGCAGATCCAGACATTTTCTGCAATCAATCCTCCCTCCCCCTCATAACACACCCGCGCTTGCACACACACACACGCACACGCACATGCACACACATAGTTAAGAAAACAGAAATAAAGTAATAACATCCCTCCCAGCTGGCTCTGCTCACGACTGTGGGGCTTTTCTTTCTTTCTTTCTCTCCATGAATTTCTTCACTGCTTGGGTGGCCTGAGGAGGGATTCTGGCAACTCAGCCTCATCGGTTTAGCTCTCTCATAGGCTGCCTTTTCCTTCCTGTGGGGAGCACTCCTTTGAGGGGCTCAGTGTTCCTTTCAGTTTGCTAAAGGCAAGGCAGAAAGAAGAGGGTTTCAGTCAAACCTGTACCCCCTAAACTCAAGCATGAGGCCTGACTGTGACCCATGGAACCACTTTTCCTGAGGGAAGCTGAGAATTTCCTGGAACGAATGTGGTCAGTTTCTCCCGACCCAAGCAATGCTGCTACGCTTTAAGAAATTTGGACTTTTGTATCATCTATAGTTCCCATAATTAGCTATCAAATTCCACAGGTCTGAGGAAGTACAGTTCAGATGCTTTCTAAGGCAACTTCTTTTGGACTTATCATTTTGATTTATTCATTTACCTTACTGATAACAGGATGAAAGTAGAACAGAGACAGACTTTCCCTGAGCTAGTTACTTAGATATTTTACTTATAAGGAAGAAAAGGTTCTCTAAACATTTGAAACAGAATTGTGAGGGTGATTTCCAAAATGTTGGCCACTTTTTCCTTCAAAAATTCTGAGTTAATTGTATGACACAAACACTTTTCTACTGCGCACATTGAACCTTTTATCTGTGCAAAGGACATTGTTTGCAATGAAGCAAAGAACACACACAAAAAAATCAGAAACCTGGTCCTGTCTATATTGTCCCCAACTTTTTTCTCTCATCTAGTAAATCCCAAATTGGCATGTTTTTCATAACATGTCATTTTTCATTTCTGGCTCTTTAAGGTGAGTATTGATTCCCCCAAACCTTTCAGAGACATCTGGATAACATTCAAAAGTTTTTTGCCAATGACATTTAGGGTTTAAAGCACTGCCACATGGCTTGTTGGGATTCCTTTTTTTAGGCTTGAGGTATGGCCCTGTCTTCATTGCTGACCTGCTATGTGACCTTGGGATCATCACTTTACTTCTCTGAATCTGAGAGAACCTTTTTTTTTGTGTGTGGTACTGGGGATTGAACCCAAGGGTGTTCTACCTCTGACCTATACCCCCAATCCTATTTTATTTTTTATTTTTGAAACAGGGTCTCACTAAGTTGCAGAGGGCCTTACTAAGTAGCTGAGGCTGGCTGCAAACCTGTGATTCTCCTGTCTCAGCCTCCCAAGTACTGGGATTACAGGCATGCGCCACCATGCCCATCTGAGAAAGGCTTTTTCGTCAATCTAATAGGGGCCATAATACTTGCTTGCCTGGCCTATCTCATAGCACTGTTGGAAATAACAATGTGAATAAGGTATAAGGAAGCCCTTTGTGAGAAGTATGAAGTCTTAAACAAATGTAAGAGAATCTGAAAGGACACCATTGAAATGGGATTTATTCAGCAGCTTAGAAACTTGGCCCTTCCTTCTCAAATCAAAAGGTTTGTTGTCAGGTTCCCAAATTGCATTGTATCTTGGTGTTACTTTAATCTCTATTTTTTATTGAAAGATACCAATAGAGTGAATTGTAATAAAAATGCTACAAATGAATATACTGCCTCAGTTTTGAAAATCAATAATAATACTGTATTAGTATAAGGAAAGTGAAACTTGGCAGGCTTGTTTTTTTTAATATCAGTGATACTATGAATGCGCTAACCTACATAAGTAATATAAGTTCTGTTTTCAGCAAAGCTAAAGTCAGAAATGGAGATCTTTCTGGATTTCAGAATCATGGCTGCTTAGCATGTGAATTTAATGCAGCTCAAACAAGGATACTCTATTGGACACTCTGTCAGTCAGGCACAGTAGTACATACCAGTAATCCCAGTACTTAGGAGGCTGCGACTGGAAGATTGCATGTCGGAGGCCAGCCTCAGCAATGTAGTGAGACCCTATTTCAAAATAAAAAAATAAAAGGGCTGGAGGTGTAACTATAAGAGAGATAATGCCCCTGGGTTCATTCCCCTGTACCAAAAAAACAGAAAACAAAAATAAATATTTTCTGCAAAAGGACAATAGGTCAGTCCATCCTTCATTTTTTGATCTTTCTCTTTAACTGACTCAGATTTTCCCATCCTTGGGTGGAATCAAGGTATTTGATAAGCCCCAGATGGTTCAGAAGCACACAGAATCCTGCTTTATATTATGATCTTGTCTAGCTGCTTGCATGTGATCAAATGACCTTTCTGCCATAGGAGCAGTTACACAGAGGAAGATGAACTTTCCCTTCCAAATGTGGAATAAATGTTTCCCCTCTACACATAGACTATCAGCAGAGAGACTGGCATTGTTTCCACTTGTCAAGAAATCATTGGCCATTTTCCTCTGAGGAAGAGTCACTTCATTGCCTAGCAGTGAACAGAAGAAAAGGAAAGTAAATATGGCATGATATTTCCATAAGGCAGTAAATTAGAAATTGTATGAGTATGATTGTGAAGTTTAAAACTAGGGGAGATCTGGCTGCAAGCTCCAGTTTGAAAACTTTTTTTCTGAAGTGAATTTGAGCTCCTGTAGTTACATCCAGGAAACACGAACCATTACTAAGGCTGGGAATTGACGGTAGGGCCAAAAATAAGGTCTGGAAATGTAATTGTAATTGGGGAGGCCAAACGACAGAGGTTAAGCCCTGGGAAATGGAAAGGCAAATCGGTGTCTGAGAATTCCTGGGCCTGTGGCAGGTCTCTTTCTGGACCCAGGCCATCACTGAACACTGTTTAGCCTTCGGACTCTCCACGTGGGCCTGTTTTGTGGAGAGGTTGAAAGAGCCACTCCCCAGTACCAGAAAAAAAAACCAAAAACAAAAACAAAGATACTTTGCTGATCTTCTCATCTTAGGGTCAAGAACTATACAGTTGCTGTGAAAATACACAAAAGGACAATAGGCAATTATCCTGGAGCTGGAGCCAAGACTGAGAGTGTATGCCCCCCAAAATTACCAATCTGCAAATCCTTGATAATCTGCATTCCCCAAAACAGGCATTGAGGAAAACCTGATAATGAACCGACAACTAGAAACAGTATCTCACTTATGCCTGCTTACCCTGGTGGTTAAAAACAAATCCGGCTAAGTACCATGAGGATAAGAATTTTTCCTTCATCAGTATATCATCAGTGCTTAGAGCACAGTGATTGTCCAATAACTATGGGTAATAACTAAAAAATATATAAGTAAAACAATGTTTGTTAAAACAAGCAAAAGCAAGCCTGGCTTTGATGGCCTTTGAAATAAAAAGCCTTAAAGAGATGGGCAAGGTGGTACACTCCTGTAATCCCAGTATTTGGGAGGATAAGACAGTAGGATCACAGGTTTGAGGCCAATGCACGGTAACTTAGGAGAGACCCAGTTTCAAAACAAAGAATATAAAGGACTGGGTATGTAGCTGGGAGATAGAGCACCCCTGGGTTCAATCCCCAGTACTGGAAAAAAAAAAGAAATGACTTTAAGGGTAACACTATAATGTGAATACTTACAATGTGCCATACACTTTATCTATATTATCTCTAGTCTCAAAGATCTTTAAAGGTTATAGTTTTTGTAGCATACAGCGAAGCTGAAAGAGTTTGAGTATACAGGAATATACTCACCATCTATATTCTGCAATTAGTGTTGTGCTATACCTGTTATCACATGCATCTATCCATTCATTGACCAAAGTTAAGGGTTTTTTATTGTGGTATTAACACTTAACATAAGATCCACTCTCTTAATAAAATTTTAAGTGTACAACACAATATTGTTCACTATAAGTACAATGTTGTATAGCAGATCTCTCTCTACTGTGTTTTCATCATGCTTTGCTGAAACTGTATGCCCCATTTCACCCTCTCCCCAGCCCCTGGCAACAACCATTCTACTCTATGCTTCTATGTATTTGAGCATTTTAGATGTCTTATGCCAGTGGATTACTGCAGTATTTGTGCTTCTGTGTCTGGCTAATTTCACTTAACATAATGCCATAAAGGTTCATTCAGGTTGTCATAAATGTCAGGATTTCCTTCTTTTTTTCCAAGGCTGAAAAACATTTATATATATACATTTATCTGAACATGGTCATCTAGGTTGTTTCAAAATATTAGCTGCTGTGAATAATGCTGCAATAAATATGGGAATGCAAATATCTCTTTGGGATCCTCCTTTCAATTCTTTTGGATAAATACCCAGATGTGGGATAGTAGTTCTATTTTTAATTATTTGAAGAATCTCCATACTGCTTTTTATAGCTGTTGTACCATTTTATATTCCCACCAGCAGTGTGCAAGTTTTCCCAATTCCTCCACATCGTTGCTAGCACTTGCTATCTTTAGAAGGTTAAGTTTTTAATCCTTATTTTGTAAGGGGGGGCTCAGCCCGATAAGGCCATTGGCCCAAGGTCACCCAGCTAGCAACAGAGTTGGAATTTGGACCCAGGACTATCTGACTCAGGAACTTAAGCCCATTCTGCAAAGCTGTGCTGGCTCTTGTGATCAGTGTGTTGCAACAGAAGTTAAAGCAAGTCAACTAGAGAGGGAGTTGAAATTGACTGGGAGGTCGAAGTTGAAACCAAAGGACCAAACTAGGAAGGACTATTTTAGCCTTTGATTTTAGAATTACAATTTGTAAAAAAAAAAAAACAGATGAATGCAGGAGGGCATGAATC
>PVJS01053482.1:0-13271 GCA_004027185.1 Glis glis | reverse complement strand
TTTTTTTTTTTTTTTTTGGTACTGGGGATTAAACCCAGAGGCATTCTACGTCCAAGCTATACCCTAACTTTTAAATTTTTTTTATTTTGAAACAGGGCCTCACTAAACTGCTGAGGCTGGCTTCGAACCTGCTATCCTCCTGTCTCAGCCTCCCAAGTACTGGGATGACAGTTGGGCGCCACTGGGTCCAGCCGCCTGGTCTTCATTCTAATGTTTTTCAAAGTGGGTATGCCTTTATTACATCTTTCATGTAGTGAACTCTTACTCAGAACCTTTTGTAAGATGACTGACACATCACTTTTCTGTTGTATCACTATATGGAAAATATGTTTTTTGTGGGGAGAATTATTTTAACTATTTCTCAAGTTCCTGACTTCTGTATCTAGCCACACTTAAGCCGTCATTAGTGTCCAGGCTCCCTGCTCTCCACCAGGGGACAGCACTGGACCCTGCCTTGCTTGGGCCTCAAGGGCAGCCTGACTCTCTCAGCCTGATCAATGGTCTCCACCCTCCCTCATACAGGGTTTATAGATTTTCGTTTTTCCTGCTCCTTTTAAGGCTAAGTAAGTGTTCAGTAAGTGGTAGCTGTTCAGGCCTTGTGCTATAAGTGATGCTATATCTCAGGTTTGGTTTGGCTGCTCTGTGTACCTGAATCTTACCTTCAGTGATGGCTTGTTCTACCATCTTTAAATACCCATGTTTGTTATAAATAAGAGATTTATTTAACTTGGAAAATATTGAGAGGAATATACCCAGGCAGTTACTGACCACTATGACTTGTCAGGCATGAAACTAGGTATTTTCATATGCTACCACACAACCTGAAGAGGCAAAAAGACAAGATAATAATGCTCAATTTCACTAGTTACCATAGAAATACAAGTCAGAACCACAATACGCCATCATCTCACCACAGTTAGAATGACTTTCATCAAAAAGACAAGAAATAACAAATGCTGGCCAAGATGAAGAGAAAAGGAAAGTCATACACTGTTGGTGGAAGTGTAAATGAGTGTAGCCATTATGGAAAACAGTATGGAGATTCCTCAAAGACTAAAAATAGAACTACCATGTGATCCGGCAGTTTCACTGCTGGCTATATACCCAAAGGGGATGAAATCTTTATACTAAAAAGATAGTTGCACCCCATGTTTATTGCAGCACTGTTCCCAATCACCAAAGTATGGAATTAGCCCAGATGCCCCTCCCTCACCAGATGAATGCATAAAGAGATTGTGGTGTATTTACACATGGAATACCACTCAGCCATTAAAGGAATGACAAGTTGTCATTTGTGGCAACATGGGTGAAACTGAGAACAATATGCTGAGTGAAATAAGCCAGACATAGAAAGACAATGACCACCTGTCCTCTCTAATGCAAGTCATCCTGGTATTAGCATGAACTAGGATAGTGTTCATTAGAGACAGGAAGGGTAGAGGGGAAAGGGAACAGAAAGAAATTAAGAGGGACTTCTAGGGACTGGAAAGAGCGGGTGAGGGGAAGAGGAGGGGGTCGAGGGTAGAAGAAGGCTGGTGGACATGATCAATGCATGATGTATGTATTTGTGGAAATATCACAGTGAATCCCATTAACTTGTAAAATTAACATATGTTAATAACAATAATTAAAAATAAAAATAGTTACAACAGAAAAATAAAATAATGCAGAATTTTAAAAATACGTCTTTTTTGCTGTTGTAAACAAAGGCTTGAAGAGGTTAAATCATAGCAAAACAAAGATCCCATGCTGTGTCAATTATATTATGCAGCTTTGCCATAAAAACAACAAAAAGATTTGCTGAGGGTGACTAAAACCGCAGTGTGGAATGCCTGAGCGTGATTTCAGTGATTTAACGCCGGTGATTACTGACAGGAGAATCAGTGGTTGATGCACTTAAATTTTCAATGGGGGAAGATGAGATTAAATATTGAGAGATATTGACAGATCCCATGAAAGCTCTGGTATATACATAAATATACATAATATATAACATGTATTAATGTCTTCGTCTGTTTTTGTTACTATAACAATGTACCTGAGATGGGTAATTTATAAAGAATAGAAGTTTATTTGGCTCTTGGTTCTGGAGGTTGGGTAGTCCAGCAGCATGTCACCAGCATCCTTTTGGCATCTAGTGAGGCGTCTAGTGGGGGTATCGCATAGTGAGAGTGAGTGGGCGAGCTAACTCGGGTCTCTCTTCTTCTCCTTATACGGCCATTACTGCTGTCTTGGAGGCTCCCTCCTCAGGACCTCATCTAATCCCAATGACCTCCCCAGGCCCCACGTACAGACACCATCAACATATGAATTTGGGGACTAAGTTTCCAATGTATAACCTCTGGGGGGGACCATTCAAATCATGGCAGTTACATTTATCAAAGCATAGGAATAAATATAGTAGAATTAATTTTTAAAACCTCAATAATATTTTATCTTAAACTACTACAGACCCAATACGGTTAATTTGCACTTACCCTCTCTTACTTGCTCTAAAAACCTTAATGATCTCTGTCGTCCCTGATTTCAACAAGATATTTTGTTTTCCAACAACAAAATAAAACAAAAAGATAAATTTGCATTGTTGTGTTGCAGAAAGTAGGCAAACGAAGAGAATTTATTTTGCCCGTGTCTATGATTTGAATGATTTAGAATTACTTCATATTGCTTGCTTCCTTTTCTGGCTGTAGTAATTAGCAATCCAGATGGCTAATATATAAACAATTTGAGCTATGCTTACTTAAATCATTTAGTCTAGCTCAGGAAGTTCCTCGTGCCCATGACCATCTGTTTATTGCTTTGTTGTTACCTTCATGCATAAGTTTGTGCTTTCAGTTTCTTTTTTTTTTTTTTTTTTGGTACTGGAGACTTAACTCACAGGTGTTCTACCTCTTAGCTACACCCCCAGCCCTTTTTTATGTTTTATTTTGAAACCGGGTCTCACTGAGTTGTTGAGGGTCTTGCCAAGTTGCTAAGGCTAGCCTCAAACCTACAATCCTCTGGTCTTAGCCTCCCAAGTACTGGGATTACAGGCGTGCACCACCGTACCCAGCTTGCTTTCAGTTTCTTTACATGTTGTAGTTTCTGCTTTCCTTATATATGTGGAAAAGGCTTGTAAAACTGTATTTAACCCATTATGCCTCCCAAGGGCTCTGTTGCAAAATCTTAATAATCCCAACCTCCCTTCCATTTTACCATTCTTTTTATTCTTAATTTATGTTTCCCCTTGTTATTGCCATTCTCAAAAGTGATGCCTCAAAATTTGCAGAACAGGGACTAAGAACATGAGCTTTGTAGTTGGCCGTGTATGTAGCCATTTGACCCTGGGCAAGCTCCTCCACCTCCATGTCCTCATCTATAAAATTAAATACAAATGAGATAAAAATAGGACTCATTTAGCACCATGCCTGGCCCACCACAAGTACTGGTCACTATTCTTATTATTAACATATTTTAGAAAAATATTTTCATAGTTGCAAAAACTCCTAGTCAGAAGCTAACTCAAAATACAATTTCTAGAATTTACCATGGGTCTTATAGAAGGAATATGTATTTGATTTTAAGCACCTGATGATTGATGTAAAACATACCACAACAAAATACATGTAGTTGTTACTACACGGTTGTTTTGGGGTTCACTTTCAGCCTTCCTTACTGGATCCTGGGTGAAAGTTTGGATCCCAAATAGTTGGAAGAGTTGGATCCCAAATAGTTCCTCTTGATACTTATCTGAGTTCTTTCCTGATGTTTCTGGTCACATGTGACACTCTGATCACTTTAGAACTTCAAGGTCACATCTGCCCTGGTTCCAAGTGGGTCATGTCCGTCCTCACATACGGCTCTCCAAGGAGAAGGACCAAACCCTGACACTCCTCAGTCTCAGCCTGTGTTCTAGACACAGCACAGAATCCTCTAAGAGCCCTGGAGGCTAGGCCACTATTTAATTACTAATTTTATGTACTTTACTATTTCTGAATAAAAAATCATCATGGTTTTAAAAATATTAATGCACTTAGGCAGCCAATGGGACAGCTGAATATGATTAATCTGTATTGTCTTGAAAATTCAGGGCACATAGTTGCTATAGTTACGGTGTCATGTGGTAATAATGGAGAGAGAGCTACTTTGGGAAGAATTAATCTTGCACATTAATCTACAGATCTACCAATGAGATTCAAGCCTCTCTCTCTCTATCTATCTATCTCTCTCTCTCTCTCTTTCCCCCTCCCTCCCTCCCTCCCTTCCTCTCTGTACAACTTCTGTATGTATGAAACTGAGGTGAACAAGGTTCCCTGTTTTGATGGTAACTCAAAGAAACATGTGCTCACACATAAATCATTTGCATGTGAACCAATTCAGTGAAAATAAACTGCACAGCTGCTTCATTAAACCAAAAATCTTGTTTCCCGTGCCTTTAAAAGAAGTTTTAACTGAAGTCCAAGGAAAAAATTAATTTAGGTCTCTTTTATATACTTTGGTTGGCAAAGAGTTAAAATTTCAAACAGTTTCAATTGGTCAGGGTATGTCCTTATAAAATTGAAAATCCCATTTATAGTCTTCTGTTATATATCCTTGAATCATCTTCCATGATTTTTACAATACATTTTATGTGTTTATAATAGTACTTTATAATCATTTAATTCCACATAATTTACAGTAATTGTTTCCAAAGTAAGGAAACCCTTCCTGTAAAAATCACAGACTTATGTAACATAAAATAGGAACTTTTATTCACATATGAAAGGGATTCTTCACTTTAGTCTTTTCCTTTATTTCAGTGTCATTTGATTACAGAATTAATAATGTCTCGTAAAGCCTCTAATAATACATATAAAGCACAAAGAGGAGTCCTTTCTCGCCTCTTGCTTCAAAGGGTAACCACTGTTTACAGTTCCAGTTTGACCTGCAGAGATGTTTATCTGTGCCCATGCAAACATATAGATGTCTTTCCTGGAAAGTGATGCTCACATTTTTGTAGAGTTAAAAGCATTGCTGCTTGGAAAAAAATTATTTTGACGATGTTAGTGACTGTGTTAAAGGGAGTGATTTTAACACACACTGACAGGCCATTTTGTGGTAAGCCAGCTTTCCAAGGTACTAGTTTGAAAGAAGAGTATTTTATAACAGGTGTAAAATCAAAGGCATTTAGTGAAATATTTTGCCCTTGATTTTCTGTATTTCCTAGTGTCCATGGATAATTTGTTTACAAAGAGTGCAATATTCAGGGAAGATGGAAAAAACAGCCCGTGTCAGTTAAAGAAATAAAACTGAGTTAATCCCACATTGACAAGTAAAAGCCCTTTAAAGTTACTTGTTACAATCAAGAAATAATCCACCCAATCTGTCATTTTGTTCCAGTAGTGGAATCTCTTAGGTGACTCTTTAAACCATATGTTTTAAGTTCTAAGATTGTTCATGGAGATTTTCTGTTGCTAAGAAATACAGCAGTTATTTGGTGTTCGAGACTGCAAGTTGCAGTGGTTAGTGGGGCTGAGAGGAGGTCGGTAAATGTCTAGCTTGTTTTCTTTGGAGCCACTCTGTCCTGTCTGCAAGTCCTTTCTGCCCCAATACACTTGTCACAGGAAACAATTTACACAGTGGGTAGAGACTGAGCATGAGATGTCAGGATTTCTTCATGTAAAAATATCTGCTCAAACGAAAATTTAAAATAGTACAACACATTAGAAAGTTTAGGCCCACAAATCCTTTGTGAAGCAAAGCAATGTATAGAAATGTGAATTAAAACTGAGGGTTTTATTTCAGGTAATAGCTATGAATGGTAAAATGTATATTATTTATTATTTTCCTTAGAATTGTTTAATTACCTCTCTTTTTAGTTTCTATCTTTAAAATTTTTTATTTTTGAATTTGATTTTTCTGCTTGTATAAAATTTTCTTGCCCCTAAAAATAGTTTCCTACACTTGGCGGGAGTTGGGATTTTGCATGCTTGCACCAGATCGCTAGCCTCATGGAGCTCCTGGTCTCTTGGGGAGGCAGATACTTTGACCACTGCAATGGACCTGCCAAGACTGGTGCTGTGGGGGCTCAGGCAGAGGCCCCTCCCTCATCTGTGCTGTACAGCTGGGAGTTTCTGTGAGGGAAGCTTCCCCACAGGGGGACCTCTAAGGTGATCCCTGAGAGGCACACACATCAGCCAGGCAGAGAGCAGTGGGCTTGGGCTGAGTGGCCAGAGCCCTCGTGCTTCTGCCAAAGCCTGGCCATGAGACAGAGGAGGACACAGTCAATTCTCTGATACAAGTTTAGTTTGGTTGGAGCATAGAAGAATTACAGACATTTGTTAGGAAAGCAATACATGTTCATTTTATAAAATTTGAAAATACGGGAAATGAGAAAACCTACATCACACTAATTTCGAGCTGCAGAGTTAGGTACAGTGAACATTTTGCTGTATTTTTGTCATGCCTCATGTTTATATTCGTAGGAAGCACATTTGGTGTGATTTTAGTTGGGCTTAGATAATAGATATGTATGTAGATATGAAGTGCATATACATTCAGGGAAACATATTTTAGCTAAAGTTGGCATCATTATGATATACTTTTATATTTTTAATGCCCTTAGATGCAATTGTATTTTGAATTAATTAATTTTAACTTGAAATTTTTTAATTTCTGTGAATAAAAACATATTCCAAAATTGGCCATCTTGATTCTTATCTACAGGAAGAATGTTTCTTGAACTTGGAGGCTCCTATATCCAGAGTATGTGGATATGACACGCCATTTCCACACATGTTTGAACCATTTTACATCCCAGACAAATGGAAGTGCTACGATGCCCTTCGAAAAATGATCAACTATTGACCACAGAGGTAGGTTTACCCTGCATTTCGAGAAAGCTAACGTGTGCCCATGGCATTCATGTTCTGTTACCCAAAGATCAACAGTGATCAGTGTGTTACATTCGGGTAAGCAGCAATTTTCAGAACAAAATGTGTACCTCATAAAAAAATTAAAATCTCTACTAGTATATTTACATTTAATAGAAACATGTCAAGATTATTTCAAAAACCATGATTCAATGTGTTAACATCAAATAGTTAAATATATCATATGCTACAGTTGTTCCAACTTTTATCCTCATTTCTGTATATTTTTTCAACTATTTAAGCTGTTCATGAATAGGGGTAATTTCCGTTATTTAAAAATTACCATTCAAATACTCAGGGCCCAATTAGTTTTATGATGATTCATAACATTCTGCAATTTACATTTATATTATCCAAAGAATAGATTTGTTGGGCAGAAAACCTTATTGTGTATAAGGGAAGTTTTAACCAAAACAGAACAGAACAAAACCAAAAAAATCCAACGATACTACCATTTCCAGAATGCTTTTTGGCAATTGAATGCTTTTAAAATATTGGATAATAAATGGCATTCATTCGTAATGATTTTCTAAGTCATGCTTATCAGCCCCTCCAGTAGTGTTATTCTAAGAAGAATGAATACCATTAAGAATTATTAAATTAGTTTTCATGGTTTTAATGTGGAAATTGCTATCACTGACCGGCACCCTGATTTTGAATTGTTTCAAATGAGTAGATGGCAATAAATGCTTTACATTTTGAAAGAAAATGGAGCATAAGCTCCGTACTTTTTAAAGGTAAGAAATGATATAATTTTTGAATTCTGTTTATGGATTATAAAGCTAGCTCACCTAAAACCAGAGAGATTATCTTTACATGTAGCGAACATGGTACCCCACGTTACCATAACCTTCACATTGAGTTTCTTTTCGGAGAATATTGCTATGGGTGTAGAATAGGGCTGTTTGACCACATACCCCCAGCATTCTCTAGGACGTGCAGGTGTTGATTCTGGATTTCTGATGTCCTCTTCATGCCTGTGAAAGCAATTGGGTTTCTACGACAGTCACCCTTAGGATGGTGTGAGGACTTCCACATTGGCAGTCTGTGTTGTTCCTTTCCATGGCCATCCACATGGAAAGTCGTGGTAATGGTGGGGACCACATGCCTTGTTGCTTTCTACAAAGTAGTACTTTGAACCTGGTTTTAAATGTGGATTATGCACTAGTTTTTTTGTTTTGTTTTGTTTCATTTTGCTTTGTTTGTTGTTGGTGGTGGTACTAGAGATCAAACCCAGGGCTACACATGTACTAGGCAAGTGCTCTACCATTCAGCCGCACCCCCAGCCTCTTATGCATTTGTTTTTAAACATGAGAAAAATGTTTATACCTATATCAAAAGTATGATAGAAGAATAGATGAATACCTTTTCTGTGCTAAAAACTAAATATATTAAAGACAATAATTACACATGCAACTGAGAATGTTTATAATTGTTACTGATTTCTTTTACAGAAAAAAGGGAAGATTATGACTAGATATGGAAATATTTTTCTGAAATTTTTTATATTTCCTCAGACCTCTCTCTTCTTGAAAACAGAGTTTTTATGAAATGAACAATCATGGATATTGGCTGAAGAGTTATACATTAATTATTGTATTCACAGAAATGAATTGGTGATTTCCATTAAGAATATTTCAGATTCACTTTCTTAAATGTTCCACATGGTGGTCTTATAAATTCTGTTTAATTACATCTGTAAATATCGGATGTGGTACAGTGTTCAATAAAGCAAAGTCAGATTGTCTTTAGGTTGTGTGTGTCTTTTTCTTTTAGTAAAAAGAACTTTTGCTGTGGGTTGTTAACTTGTTAATTAAATCTGAATTACAGTGAAATATTTATTCTAGAAATGCTGATTTTTCAATTTTATTGTATGTGGTTTAGTTCTTTGTGGCCAAAATGGTTGTATGTTAGCAAAACTTCTGGAATACTTTTTCTCATTTCTCTCTCCTGCTGCAACAAGGCTACTGATGGACATCCTTATTTCTTCCTGAGTATGGGGTCGGGGTTGGTGGTGGCTGCAGGATCATCACGGTCACCTCCCTTCCTTATTCTGAGAAATGGACAGCATGATCCTGTCTGCTGTAAAATTGTCAAGCTTTAGTTGTAGCTTTAGTTTTTGCTATGATACTGTAAAGCAAATATATTTTTCTGTGTTCTTTATATTATTGTGTAGATAAAAAGAAAAATAGTCAGACATGGTGGTGGCATGCCTGTAATTCCAGTACTTGGGAGACTGAAACAGGAGGATGGCAGTTTTGAGGCCAGCCTCAGTCACTTAGCAAGACCCTGTTTCAAAATAAAAAATTAAAAGGGCTGGGGGTGTAGCTCGAGGTAGAGTGCCTCTGGGTTCAATCTCCACTACCAAAAAAAAGAAAAACAGCAGCATGAAGGGCCCCGACGGAGAGTCCTCGTTGGGGATGTCGCCAGGGCCTCTTTTTCTTCACTCTGCCTCCTCTGCCCCTCACCTCTGTTCTAGAAGGCCTGAGCAGCCTACGGAATCTCCCTGCAGAGCCCCTTAGCCCTGGCCCTGCCTTTCCTCCCCCAGCCTCAGAAGCAGTTCCTCTAACTGATTCCAGCAGAAAGAACCCCAAAGGCAGAGAAACAGGGTTGTCATATTTTCCTTCTATAAACCCTAAACAAATGAACATTTCTCTATGATTACAAATGTGTATGTTCCTTTAAAGCTGTAACTTAAAAAGCTGTATCCTGTTTATTTTTACCAGCAATTGGGGAAGGTAATGTTTGTAGACTGCCAAAACCTGGAGGCAAAGTAAAGGCACTTTATCACAGATTCTGGATAGCACTGGGCCTAAATAATGAGTTGAATTGTTTGTTAGGGGTAAAAATAAAGCCCTGGCCTTGGATTAAAAATAGAAAAACCTGTGCAGTATAGGATGAGAAAAGATGTGGTTTGTCAGCCACAAGTTTGGAAAAGATTGAGGGAGTCCAGTTGGCTCACCGCACAGGACATTCTGAGTTTAAGACGCCAAAACTCAGTAAGGACCTTGGCTCTGGTGTTTGTTCCCCACCAGAGGCTCCCGGCCTCCTGCAGGGAGCTCCGCACTCACATGGTCAGTCCAGCAGGACAGGAAGTCCATGGCATTCAACCACTCCTTGGACTGCGATGGGTCCTGTTTGAGCATAATGGATTTAGTTGAACTTCTTTTAGTTGATATTATTTATGACTTCAGTTGAATGTCTTCATTTTGTTATAGTGCTGTTGTATTTTTAATATTATTTCTGCCCTACACATTAGGTATATTAGGAATCCCTTAGCTATTTAATGGTTTCTTTAATTTTATTTTTTAAATAGCAAGCACAAGGAGATAACCTCTGGGAATAATCTGTGCACTATCCACTGGAATCTGAGAGCATGTTCCCACGCCTCTGGTTGGCCCTGAAGTCCCCAGCAGTGTCTACCCCCTTCCTATCCAAAATTAATAGCTTACAGTTAATGCTAAACTCAGTCTACAGCTTAAGACATACACATACATCTATGTAATTGTTAATAATGCATTTTCTACATGAAGCAAATGTTCCATATTGTGAAAATAAGAAAACAGTGGCAAGAAAGTACTCAGGAGATGTTAAATGAACGCCAAGTCCAAAATTCCCCAGGATTCCCTCCCTCCACATGTTGAGTCTGCACCCCATGACAAAATGGATATGCAAACTAATTTAATTTGCTATAGTTTAAATTATTCAATTCTTTTAGAAAAATATAATATCCGTGTTCTGTATAATTGATAGACTCGATCCAACTTAAGTAAATAGCACTGTATCCCTCAGAAAAAGAAATGAGGAATAAGATCCAGAAAGTTGCCTTAATTCAATCCATTAACTTATATCACATCTAGAAACTCTTGGTTAGTCTCAGCAACTTAGCAAGACCCTCAGTAACTTAGTGAGACCCTGTTTCAAAATAAAAAATAAATGGGGCTGGAGGTGTAGCTCAGAGGTAGAATGCTGCTGGGTTCAATCCCCAGTAGCCAAAAAAAAAAAAAAAAAAAAAAAAAAAAAAAAAGAGGAGGAGAAGGGTGGCCCACAGAAAATACATACTGAGTTTAAAGAAACCCTTTTGTCTTTAGCTTTCCTGCCGTGGATGCATCCTGTCTGTCCTGCATCCCTGCTTCATCTAGTAACAGAAGTGGCATTTGTTTAGAGAACTCCCTCTCCCACCACATGTGGTTCTGGAGGGGCTGCCAATCCCAGTACTTTACAGCATTAGCTACAGAGATGGCTCTGATCCAGACCCAGCCAGGTACTTAAAAGTAGAAAGTCAGGTTCTCTATGCAGCAACAGAAGTTAGTCAGCCTCAGCCTTGTCAGTGACACTACATTCTGAATGACTGGTTCTCAAGGTTTTCCTTGCTCCAAGTACACTTGAGGATTCTACTGATAGATGTTGACCAGCTAGGCACACAGACTGTGCTACCCTTAGCAGAAATTGTTGGCCAAGGAGTGAGGAACATGGCCGCAAAGGAGTTGTGTTAGAATTCCCAGGGATGTGTGAAGTTTGGAGATCCTGATAGATTCCCTTGGGTCATCAGGCTTGGAAAGCAATAGAAAACATTCACATATGGGCAAAGATTTAGAAACCCTGGTACTCTGGCACATCCTTGATTATACTTATTAAAGATATTTACCAGAAAAATGAGAGAGAAAACAGGAACAAGAAAGAGGGAATCACAGCTGGAAGGACTGGATATGAGAATGGAAATAAGTTAAAGAAAAAGACATACCTAGATAATGTCTTAAATATAGTTTTTATGTGAAATAAAGGCTTCATATTATAAAAATAAGAAAACGAAAGTGATCATAAATGTGGCTTAAATTGACAAAGGCTGGTATAGTAGATTTACCAAGTAGAATTCAGAAGTTCTAAATTCTGTACCTTAGATTCTTAGGTAGAAAGTTACCTTAAGTTAACTAAGAAACAGTCCTTGCAACAAAGCAAAATTAAAAACAAAACAACCAGAAAAAAGCCTCCCAAAACAAAAACAGCCACAAAACAAAATAGCAAGGAAAGAAAAATAGAATAAAGCAAGGCCAAACAAAACAACTAAGACAATAAATGTAATGGGGTAACAAGAAAGCACTTGGTTGGATTAAGAAACAAATCCAATTAAAGCTGTTTATAGGAAGAGTCTTCAAATAAGTTGATCTAGAAAGATTAAAATGTGAAAATGGAAAAATATTAGGTAAAAAAGAAAATGAAGGAAACAAATGCAGCAGAATTCACATTAAACAAAATTGTAGAGAAGGGGAAAATACATGTTTGATATTTGCAAAAGGAATATATCAGAGTGAAAATATGACAGTTAAATCTTTTACGTTACAAGTGTGTAGTACTAAAATATAAACAAAAATTATAATATGGAAGATATGGACAGAACAGTTATAGAAGCTGACTTTATGCTCACTTTTCACTTGGTAGATAAAGTACATCATAAAAAAAGACTAGAGTATTTTTAACTACATGAATAATAGGGTTGAATTAATAAAGTACATATTTTAGACTTTGCTTTTTTTGTAGAGAGAATATATAGGCTTTTAAAGTAACATGCAGTCCAAACTACTGATCATTTCCCAGGGCACAAAGAAAAATAACAGTAAACTTCCCAGAGAAAAGAGTATTAAAAAGCATCATATTTTCTGAACACCTCCCAAATTAATGTTACAAGTACCTGAAAATAAAAAAGCACCCAGCTTAGTAATTATGAAACCCAAAAGTAAATGTAAAAACAAATACAAAATATTTAGAACACGAGATCACTGATATGCTTCTACCAAGATTCGTGTTAGAGGTAAATTAAAGAAAAAACCCGAATATATAAGAAAGCAAAAATAAAAGGGGAAAAGGTACAAAAAGAATGAAAACTAAAAGAAAGTTCCAAATGAGAAAAATAAAAAATTCAAGGGATTGTTTTTTCATAAAAATAATTTTTTGCTGTCATTTCACTTTATAATGTCTGCATCCTGTGCCAGTAGAGCTATGTTTTTATGTAATATGATATCTGCATATTGGCTAATAAAGTCAGGGTTCTTTCTTTGAGGGGGAAGAAATTATAAAATTTAATAGTTTGCCCAGACTGTTGGTAAAGAAAGGTCTTTGTTTATTTTATTTTATTTCACCATTTTAATAAAATAATTACCAGAGTCTCAGTTTGTTGAAAGTGCTTCAGTTTCTTGCTGAGGCTGACTGGGCTACCATAAGTATTTTATTTACTGTGAACTCTCAGAAGATTCAGTGGCTATAAAGAATTAGAATAATTAGCCGGGTGTGGTGGCGCACGCTTGTAATCCCAGTACTTTGGGAGGCGGAGACCGGAGGATTCGGGTTCGCGGCCAGCCTCAGCTCTCTCTCTCTCTCTCCCCC
>PVJS01053481.1:0-13271 GCA_004027185.1 Glis glis | reverse complement strand
AGAGAGAGAGAGAGAGAGAGAGAGAGAGAGACGGAGAGAGAGAGAGAGACGGAGAGAGAGAGAGAGAGAGAGCTGAGGCTAGCCACGAACCGGGATCCTCCGGTCTCCGCCTCCCAAAGTACTGGGATTACAAGCGTGCGCCACCACGCCTGGCTTAATATGATGATTTTTAATAGTTTTGTTACAAACCTTTGTAGCTCCAAGTGACAGAAGATCACAAGGCAACAGTAGGTTGAACAGATAGGGGCTTATTTTTTTTTTCTAGAAAAATTTCAGAGTTAAATTTCTGTCAATAGAAACTTGTCCTCTTTTTCTTCCCATCTTAGGTACTTTCCATGATGGGTTCCCCTGCGTATAATCCCTTCATGACCACAAGATGACTTCTACAGGCCTTGATAGCATGCTAGTGCTCAAAGCAGGAATAGAGTAAAATGTTTAGTACCAGCACTTACTGTGTCATGTTATCAGGGAAACAACACTTTTTAAGATTTTCTTCCCTGTCCAAGAATTGCACTTATTCATCCTTGGCCAGAGTATAGTTAAGTAGCCAACTTTGGAAATAAAAAGGCTGGAAAATTAGGGAAGTATGATTACCTCTGTTATCTCCAAAAATCATAATCTAACACATAATAAGGAATTGTTATGGAAAAGGAAGTGGATATTGTGTAGGTCTACAAGAGTCAATCAGCACTTATTTTGCAGAGTTTTGTGGAAATTAGAGAATATAGCAAATACCTGTTTCAAGGTGACTCATTGGACTCAATATTAGTCCAATGATATGCATATGCCACTTGCGAGCAGAAACTTCTTTCATTTTTCAATGTTTCTTACTACTTATAGCATTGAACTTTCAGAAATTACTATATGTATATATGTGGTATTTTTTTCTTAATTTGTTTGACCACTGATCATCACTTAGAAATTGTTGGAAACTCCAAGCCTGGCGTGGTGGCGCACGCTTGTAATCCCAGTACTTTGGGAGGCGGAGACCGGAGGATCCGGGTTCGAGGCCAGCCTTAGCTCTCTCTCTCCCTGTTTCTCTCTCTCCCTCTCTCTACTTAGGCCCTCTGCAACTTTGTGAGACCCAGTTTCAAAATAAAGCATAAAAAATAGGGCTGGGGGCGTAGTGCGGAGGTAGAATGCCCCTGCATTCAATCCCCGGTACTGCAAAAAAAAAAAAAAAAAAAAAGAATTTGTTGGAAACTCCAAAACTGGACTGTCCTGTGACTTTAATGAAGACTTGGAAGCACGGAAATGTTTTTCCAAGTGGGCTCTTCAGGTTGTCAAGTCATCAGCATGTTTCAGAATGAAATGTCAAAACAAATGGTACATGTGTTTTAAAACATAACATGTGTTAAACTAGGCAACTTTAAGCAAAGCATCAGGCAGACTGACTGGATTTCCAAAATTTGTCAGAATGAAATCACAGTCTGATTATTATTTTTCTCGTAGGGTATGCACCAGACTTTTTAGTATATACTACAAACATTTTCCACATTCATTTCTGATATTTAAAAAAAACACTGCTCTGGGAGAGAAGAAGATGAACAAAATAGACATGTCCTTGTAGATCTTCAAGTTGACTATGCTTACCAATAGCTTACTATTATTTGAGGTGAATATAATACTCCAGTAGGGAAAGTACATGGAACTTGCTCTCATCAAAGGCATACTGTAAGAGAAATCTTTGGGACAGAAAGAAACAGACAACTTAAAAGATAGGCCACGTCTCTACTGCAAGCAAAGATTATTAGCTGTGAGTAGAATTTTCTAAAACCTTCCTGACAGAAGACATCCTGATTGCCATTGAAATAGATTTGGCCTGATGTAATTCAGACAAGATATCTGTTTGTGGTGAATTATAATAATACTTCATGAGGGCAGGCTAATTAAACCTAGTAACGTTTTAAAAATTTAAAGCCATTTTTGACATATAAAATGAGAGTTATATGTCATATGTTATATGACATATAATATTGGAAGTTTTTTCATAATGTTTTTCTTTTAGTAAAACCTCTTTCCAAAGTCCAGTTTGCTACATACCCCAAAATCTGATCTACCACTGTATGTTAACAATCAACTTAAATGTGGTATTTAAATGTGTAATGTCACATTGTAATAGTAATAATTACAAAAAGACTTATTTAGGCTTCAACTTTCTCCTTTTTCTTGTTCTTTTTCAGAAACGAAGGAGTGCGGAATTTCTTCTTTTTCTTGGATGGTGATTTGGAAGGTGAACCATCAGGTAACAGGACTTCTTCAATTTTTTCTGGAGACTTAATGGTAATCTCGATGTTTTCTATGGTCGTGCTTGTAGTTAATCTACTCATGCGCTTAAAAAGCTCATCTTCAACATCATGCATATCATCCTTGCCATTTACTACCAGGCTTTATCCATAATATCTATTGGAAAAAATTGCCAATGAACAAGAGAGAATTTTTATTTCTCAACACCTATTTCACTTGTTAATCAGATAATAATTGTTTATCACGATTATTGACTATATCTTTTGGGTTCCCATTGTTTCAATGGGCATTAATGGAATGCTTTAAAAGCTTCTAAGACAAGAATCTATAGCATTAGTATACACTGGCACATAATTTTTTAAAAAGTTTTAAGAAGATTTGTGGGAAATTTTATTCATAATATAAAATTTCCTCACCTGAAGTAATTTTGTTTGACAAAAAAGAGTCATTTTAATAAACCATAATTTTTGAAAACTTCCTTTTTTATTAATTTAGAAAGCCCCTTATTTTTCAACAAAGGGGATTTTGTAGACATAACAAGGGTTATTTAGTTTAACTCTGGCAAAAACAATTTTTGTATGTTGAGATGTTTGTATACCATTCAGTATAAAAGTGTCATATGCATATTAGCCAATCATTTAACAGTAGACCATATTTGAGACTGCTTGGTACTGTATATGCTTAAATATAATTCAAGAATCCAGGGACCTGGTATCAAAAGGGGATTAGAGCATATAAAGGTATATCTAGATTCATATTTGAACCTTATAATGTATTTTTCTCTTAGTATTGCTAATGAATGAAGAATATCTCATAACAAAATGAAAAGGAAAGAATGAAAGGGAAAGAAAAAATTAAGGGAATAAAAGCTAGAGTATGAAAAGAATTCTAGTTTGATTGACTCATATTCGTGATAGGATATATAGTGTGATTTGTTGGAAACATGTCCAAAATTTCTAAAATCCTACTTCTCTGCCAAAAATCGATGTCTTGGTTGATATTTGAGGTTTAAAAGGGTCAAATCCTTCTAACCTGTATAGCTTTAGAGGGCAGCAGTACCAGAAATCAGTAGGTCTAATCCCACTGGTGAAAAAACTACCACTTCTTGATTTTTACAGACCTTTTAAAAATTCTTTTCAGTTAACTTTCTTTCTAATGTAAATATAAATTTAAACCTAGACTTTAATATAGTTTTTTTCCCCTTTTCCCAAGTGATGTCACAAATCAATGTAAAAATCAGTGATCCAAAATGGTTAATGGGTAAAAGTAATCCAAAGTGTTCTGGAGGGTGAGTTGGCATGCATAAAAGTTACACTGATTGCAGTGTGTTCTGGGCTGGTTCTGTGTGTGTGTGTGTGTGTGTGTGTGTGTGTGTGTGTGTGTATGTGTGTGATGATGATGCAAAGTGGAAACGGAACCTGGACGTGTCATTCTAGATCTCACTAACTACTGGAATCAGTGTTTTAATCTTAGTGGAAACTTTTGGTTGCTTAACTGTGTATCTGAGGATTGTTTTATGCTCTACATCATTTATGTTGTATTACAACATATGTAGAAACAGTAACCTGTGAACTATGCTTTTCCGTAACTTTTTAAAAATATATATATCTAAATGTGCATAAATATTTTTTAAACGCAACAGTAAACTATTGCACCTTTTGCTAATGCCTCTATTTACTTGCTTTGGCATAATGAATGAGCCAACGAACCTCTGTGTCCTGTGGAAAAATGTATAAATGTTATCTGATATTGCTCTTACATGTTATGCTAATTAATGTTAAATCACAAATAAACAGTATTTTAAATATAAAAAAAAGAAATTGATTTGGATTCTGAAGGCTATCAAGTCTGGGAAAATTGGGTGGAACAAAATTAAACAAATTGTTTACTGAAAGATTCTTAAGCATTATTATTGCATTACAAATGATAATATCAAGCTGGGCGTGGTGGCGCACACTTGTAATCCTAGTACTTTGGGAGGCGGAGACCGGAGGATCCGGGTTCGTGGCCAGCCTCAGCTCTCTCTCTCTCTCTCTCTCTCTGTCTGTCTCTCTCTCTCTTTCTCCTTAGTGAGGCCCTCCGCAACTTCATGAGACCCGGTTTCAAAATAAAGTATAAAAAATAGGGCCAGGGGTGTAGCGCGGAGGTAGAACGCCCCTGGGTTCAATCCCTGGTACCGCAAAAAAAAAAAATGATAATATCAAACCCAGGAATAATTAAAAAATGCATTTTATGAAATTATTCCTGAGGTGTTTATAGGTTATATTTTTGGCAATTATGCAAAAATAATTTATAAGTAAAAATATATCAAATATACAATTTGAGGAAAATTAAAATTATATTCCATACAGATTTTTTCTATTGAAAAATGCTAATATAACAGCAATACAATACATTCCATATGATTTTAATTCTTTCAAACTTATTGAAAGAATTTGTATAATAATAATATCCTACTACATTTATCTTTTGTTTAGAGTTGGATGTTTCTGCTTCATCCTGTCTGATAATATCTGATCAGGTTTTTAATCTGATTGCAAGGGTTGTCATTATAAACTACAATGCTTCATTTCTGTGGCTTCCTGGGGTGATCTGGGAAACCCATTTAGATAAAAGTCCTCTTTGATGTAATGATAGTTCACATTTTGATAATTATGCTGGAACTTTTAATTTAAAAATAAATCAAGAATATAAACTTAGGAAATAATAAACCATAACCAAGTTACAGCATGTTAACTTTTCATCCCATTGTGCATAGTGGCTTTAAATATTAAACTTTCAGAGTTATAGTTGAATTCCCCACAACTTTTTTCTTTTCCCTTCTGAGTCTTGACAAACACCATTGTACAGAATATGGGTAATAGAGAAGTCAAAGGCTCATTCCACAGCCAGATATTGTTGGTTTACAGAACTTTTGTCCCTTTAGAGCACTCTTAAAGGTTTAAAGTCATGGAACTAAATTCTGTTCATCCATCTCAAGAACTCCTAGGTAAGACCTTAAATCTTCTAGCACCACTTGGGCTAGCCTGAGAGGTCCAGACTATGATCATGCAGAAGCACTTCCTGCATAGTAAAACTCCATTATCCAGAGCAAAACAACGTAATTGGCTTGAAAAGCTGGAGAAAACCAGAGTGCTTCTCTTTATGTCACAGGCTCATGGTTAGGCCTTGTGGTATGGTTCCTCAGTGCCAGGAATCACTTTTGAGAGGGGACTAAGAAAACTATAAGTATATGAAGATAGATATATAGAAAGATAAACAGGCAATCTCCAAAAACCATACCTCTAACCAGGCGTGGTGTTGTACATCTGTAATCCCAGTACTTGGCAGTCTGAGACAGGAGGATCACAGGTTCAAGGCCAGCCTCAGCAACTTAGCGATATCCTCAGTAATTTGTGAAAAAAAAAATGAAGGGCTGAGGGTATAGCTCAGAGATAGAATATCTGTGAGTTCAATTTCCAGTAACAATGACGACAACAAAAATAAAAATATGGCCCTCAGATATAATCAACACATGCAAAGCACATTTTCACAACAAAAATAATACTATGAAATATTCTAAAACTGCATTGTAAGTTTTGAATATTAAGCTAATAAAAGGGAAAAATGGAAACTCTTACTAATAGTTCCTCTAAATATGCCTTAAATATGCCAGAACAAGGCAGTCACACTTGCATACATTCTTACAGAACACTCATATCAACTCTTCAAAGTTTCTAAGTAAGTGGCAAATACCACTACTACCCTGTGCATATGTTCCTTCTTCCAATACGTCCAGTCTTCTGATGGATCATGATTGGTCTAAGCCATTGGGACACATTTTTCTGTGATGTCTGAGCCTTCCTTGAAGCCAGGAGCTGACCATGTATCTAGTCTTGGTAATGATGACTAAAAGGGAAATTCCTGGGTGTTAGAGAGAACTTGAAAAAACTTTTACTTTCTATGTGTTTGGGGGGGGGCGTTGGGGGTACTGGAGATTGAACCCAGGGGAATTTTACCTCTGAACTACATCCCTGGCCCTATTTTTTTTTTTATTTGGAAATAAGGTCTCTCTAAGTTACTGAGAGCCTCGCTAAATTGCTGAGGCTGGCTTGCAACCTGCAATCCTCCTATCTCAGCCTTCCAAGTACTGGGATTACAGATGTGAGCCACCCTACCGGGCTAAACTTTTACTTTCTTTCTTAATAAAAGAAAACAGAAGAAGACAAACCTGACAGCATCTCTCCTCCTTTGCTTTCTGCTATGAACTCTAATATTAAATGTGAAGTATCTGAAGCCATCTTGTGACTTTGAAATAACAAAAACCATGAAGGTAACAGTTTAAATAATGCTATGAACATATACAAAACTATCAATACCAATCTCAGTGGCACATCCAGGGAAGGGGAGGGAGTGGAAGGGATCTGGAGGGAAATACATCAAGTGTTGTGTGCATGTATATTCCTATCACTCTATACCTCATTAGGATGCATAATCACAATGCACAAATGAAAATATAAAGACATTTAAAAAGATATAACAAGTATCAGGATAAAATCAAGCACTTTAAGGAGAAGAGAGTATGTACACAAAAGCAGTTGGAATCTCTGCTTGCGTCAACAATAAGTTGAATTAACAGCTGCCATGGGCTGCTTTTGGATTTCTGCTGAGAAAATTAATCTCTGTGTATTTGAATCAGTGATTGCTGAGGTTGTTTAGTTGTCACATGCAGTTAAATGCATTTTTAGTTAATTTATTATTTGATCATTTTGTATAGAATAAAGCTGCAACTAAAGACTAGAGATACAGATTCAAGGCTGCACTAGAATGAGGGATCGAAGACTTGAGCTGACTCTATAATCTATAGCAATTCCATCACATACCCTACATTGTTAACAGTGGAGGAACAGTTCACACAGGGGATCAAGGAGGATTTCTCTGAAAATAGAGTGGCAAGATCATCCTTTACTGCATTGTGTGTATATACCACTTTTACCTTTATTCTGGTGAATGAATTCTGGGAAAAAGTTGGTTTGGACAGCATTACAGACTTTCTTTTTCTTCATGCATCCTAAAATCTTTGCTATATTAATATACTGATCCTCCATGAAGATGAAATGGTATACAGTTCTTTCCAAATGTAATATCTTAAAGAACCCCTGTAGAACCAAATATCATTAAGTACTAAGTACTTTCATTATTTAGAAGAACCCATTTTGTAGTATACTCTGTATACTGTAGTATACAGAGTATATTAACTCTGTCTAGAGATAATACATCATGGAATACATTGCTCACGCTATTTAGAAAAAAAAATGTTCATTTTCAGTTATGGCTATGAGCAAAAAGAGAAGTTTCTGAACAAAGGGGGGCTTAAACCCAATCATGTGGGCCAAAAACGTAGAAGGGAAATAAGTTTCACCAGAGCAAAACATCTTAACCTATAGAAAAAATGTTGCCTCTACAATTTAAATAGATTGCTTTTATAGTGAAAAGCAGAAACAGCAGCAGCGTGGTGATATCATGAGATAATAAGTGCCAGTGCCGGAGCCTGCCTGCAAAGTCGATCAGTCCCTGAAATGGGGAGTGAGGATTAAGAAAAAACAACAGAGAGAGACAAAGGTAATTTCAGGTGGGCTCTCAGTCACACACACTGCAGCAGCCCTTGACTTTATTTAGCTCAGTCCTTATATACCCTTTTAGAACACCAGATGTATACAATGATAACATTAACAAGCGGATAAACAATCATGTTAACAATCAGCACTCTTCTTCCTTCTTAGGTCAAGAAACCGTCAACCCCCTCTTCTGAGAGCTTCCTTCTATTGTATCAGCAAATCCTGATTGGCTCATTTGGTAAAGCTTTTACCTCCTTAGACTGTTTATGCAACTTAGAGTCTAAAGATAAGAAAATGGTTCCTGATAAGCAAATCCTGATCCAAATCCTGATCGGCTCATATGGCAAAGCTTTTACCTCCTTAGACTGATTATGCAATTTAGAGTCTAAAGATAAGAAAATGGTTCCTGACATGCCAGGAAATACATTAAGGCGGTGCATGCCTGTAATCCCAGTACAAGGACTGCTGAAACAGGAGGACCACAGGTTCAAGGCCAGTCTCAATAACTTAGCAAGACCCTTAGCAACTTAGTGAGTCCCAATTTCAAAAAAAATAAATTAGTTCTTGTGTGTAGCTTATGATTACAATGCCCCTGGGTTCCATCCATAGTAACGCACACACACGCACACACACACACACACACACACATGCAATCAATCAATCAAAAATGTAGAAGACAACACAAGAAAGATAACTGTGATAGGTACACAGACTCAGATATGGATTGAATTAGGATTAATTATTACAACAATTAGGATGTACTGTAGACACATGGAAGAGCCCACTGTGTATTTTTGTGTTAGGGGTTTTAGTTCATTGTGTAATATTTTAAAAGCATAGTCTTTATATGTCTTAATACAAAATGATTCAAATAGTCTTATAAATTTTTATCATTTCTATTCAATTTTTGTATGTGGTACTAAGGTTCGAACCCAGGGGCATTCTACCACTGAGATATACCCCCAGCCCTTTTTTTAAGTGTTTTTTTTTTAAATAGGGTCTTGCTAAGTTACTGAGTGCTTGTTTGGAACCTACAATGCTTCTGTCTCAGCCTCCCAAGTACTGGGATTAAAGTTCTGTGCCACCATGCTCACCTCATTTTCAAAAAAACACTTTAATTAGTACATTGCAATTGTACATGATAGTGAGGTTCAATGTGATTCAAACATACATGCACACAGTTCTTGGCATATTCCCTTACACATCCTACCTCACTCCCTCTACCTCCCAGTACACATTAGTGAAATTGGTATTATTAACTTAATATATTTCTATCGTATCATTTGAACTGTTTTCATTCTCAATCTTCCTTTTTCCCCTCTTCACCTCTCCCAACCAATCCCCTCCCAATATTCTACTTAGAATATTAGATCTCACTTAGAATAATATTGTCTAGGTCCATCCATTTTCCTACAAATGACATAATTTTGTTCTTTATGGCTGAGTAGAATTTTATTGTGTGGATATACCATATTTTCTTTATTCATCTGTTGACGGACACCTAGTTTTGTTTCATAATTTGACTATTGTCAATTGTGCTCCCTCCAAAGCTCTTTTTTATATCAGTCAAGGTTAAATATACTCTAGGAACTTTCCTAATATATTAATGCTAGAATGTATTACTTTTACTTCATTATTCAGTGCAGGAGTTTTGAAATAAAAATCTACATAACCAAATAAAGCCTCCAGAGAATTCTATTTCCTACACATGGCATCAATCCTTGTGGAAGGCACAACTTCTTATTAGAATGTATCTATCTGTATACAGATGCAAATATATGCATATATAAACAAATATATAAATTATATATATATATGATTATTAAATTGCTTCATATACATAAATTGTTATCTATGTAAATTGTTTTATAAACATATTATACATATAGGTTTAGTTGATTTTTAAATGTATATCTACATTCCATAAAATTAAATAGTATTTAAATTTTGTGAGGTCTTGGATCTTTGCTCTGTTCATGAATGTAGTAAGTATATGAGTACATGGCAAATGGATGCTCAATACATTTTTGTTAAACAGTTAAATAAAGAAAATTTCAATTGTACTTAGCTACACACACACACACACACATACACACACACATACACACACCTGAGAAACCCTGCTTCTTTGCATGCTTATCTTCTATATCTCCAAATATGCACATGCAGTTCATAAGCCAAAATTAAATATTGTCACACACAGACACTTATTAATCTGGGAAATAAGCCAAATAGGAGATGAGAAAAAAAAGGGTTTCCTTCAAATAAAAAAAGAAAACCTTCATATTTGCTCATATTTAAGCTTAGATAATTTCAAGTGAACATTATAAATTTAGGTAAATTTCCTGTAATTACAAAAGGCAATTGCCAAATGCCTTGATTAATGAATTGTTGACAAACATTATTCAAGGTAGGTGATTGTGTGTAAGGATATTCAGCATTCCCTGTAAGTACAGGCAAGCTCCAGAGCTATCAGTTCAAAATGAGTAGTGAGAGAAAAGCAGGGAATTTCAGTTAATTATTGAATTAGCTCTTCTCCCACTTGGAACTACCTTAGAAATCACTTATAACATCAATCTCCATAATGTGCTTGAATTCTACTGGCGACATCCTAGATAAATTAGCTAATAGGCGGCTGTTCAAACATGTACTTGAAAGTGTGAGTTAACTCGTATTAAAATATCTGTATCTCTTTTACATGTACTTAACTGTTGGACTTTGAGAATCAAACCCAAAGATGGGAACATTCTATAAGTAAGACGCTTGACAAAATACTTTCTGCTTGTGATACAAAGAGTGTTAACAGTAGAGGAGGAAAAAGTGAAATCATTTTTTTTCACTTGTCACAAGGTTCATGGTTGAAATCCTTGTTGTAACAAAAGGCAAAATAAGAGAAAATCATATGGATTTATACAAGAAGTTTCATGTGACACCAGAGACTTCATAAGAAAACAAAATCCCAAAAAAAGATGTGTATGGACAGTTATTCAGAGGAAGGACTGGAGGACAAAGGCCTGATAAACTGGGAGGACTTAGCAGCATTGACTTATTCAAATACTTGGTATCTCTTCATTCAAATTGGTATCTCTGCGTTCCCCCTGAGTATTAGGAAAGACACCTGTCATGTGAGGATCCTGAGCAGAAAAGGAAGGGAGGCCAGAGAGTGAAGTTCCTGGCTTCTATGGTTCCTTTGAGGAAAGAATAGGAAGGGGACAAGGAGAATGCCTCCCTGCTTCTGCTGTATTCCTGAATGCCAAAGTGTCATATTCGGGGAAGCATGCTCTGAACACCATCATAATCAGATATAGAAGAAGCACATTTTCCTTTCACAATACTGCACTTATTTAATTTTTAAAAGTCTACTTTGCCTATAAGTTGTAAATTATTCTTAGGTGCATAGTAGCCTAGTAAGAAAAGAAAAAGAAAGAATATTTCACTTATTTGAGTCCATGGAACTTAGGGTCTTCAAAGGCATCCAAACAGGTATAAATCAAAGAGCTTAACCCTTCCTTTGTAAACCTTTATTTCTCTAGAATAACACAAAGAACATCTCAGAATAGTTCTTTTATTCTAATGTAGTAGTTGTAATCACAGGTCATAACAATCATTCTCCAAAAAATATCGGTAAGCAGGGAGACAGTTACTAAATACTAATTGGTGAAATGAAGCAATTATCAAAGAAGTAGGAATCCCTTTTTGAAAAGAAAAGCAAAAACACTAACTTGAATTGAAATCTGGGTCACTAAGAAAAAAGAAAATCACTGAATTAGAGAATCCAATGATTAAAAGGGGCCCTGCTTATGGTTTAGTCTGCTTTCAATGACATGATTAACCCTGCCTTTAAACTCCCTGACAGAGTATCACCCAGCTTTTCTTTATAAACACTGTCTTTTCTACAGTGGTAAGATGATCACAAAGCACACCCATGAAAGAGGCAAAGTGGATGTTAAAGAAACATCAGAGACAGTCCCTCTGAGAGTAGCAAAGCCAGGGGGACACTGCAGTAGAAATTTCCTCAGAGGCCTTTAGTTAAGCAATTGACCTACCAGTTCCCTTTTAATATCTAAGACTGGCTTTCATTTTCAACATTAATTTAATCATATAAAATAACTGAACATATTTCAAACAATGTAACTCACTGGATGGAATGTTACAAATTATATAGCTGTTATTAAGTTACTTTCCATAGACATTCTCTTAAAGTAAAAATGAATCTTCGAAGATGTAAGAAGGGCGTTGCATAAAATAACAAGCTAATTGAGATAATATTTTGCAAGAATTAAAAGACACTTCCGAAATGTAGTTCCTGAGCTATAAAATAATCTGGACACATACACACAAACACACCACACACACACACACACAAACACACCACTTGAATCAACATTACTTGTATATTTTAAAAATTCTGTTCCATTGATCTATGTGTCTGTGTTCGAGCCAATACCATGCTGTTTTTATTACTATTGCTTTGTAGTACAGTTTGAAATCAGGTATTGTGATGCCTCCAGCATGGTTGTTGTTGCTGAGAATTGCTTTGGCTATTCTGGGCGTTTTGTTTTTTCATATAAATTTTATAACTGATTTATCTAGGTCTTTGAAAAATAACAATGGTATTTTGATAGGGATTGCATTGAATATGTAGATAGCCTTTGGAAGTGTGGCTATTTTGAGTGTATTTATTCTGCCTATCCAAGAGCATGGGAGGTCTTTGCATCTTCTAAAATCTTAAATTTCTTCCTTTAGTAATTGTAATTTTCATTATAGAGGTCTTACACCTCCTTGGTTAAATTTATTTCTAGGTATTTTATCTTTTTTGAGGTTATTGTGAATGGAATTGTTTTCTGTATTTATTTTTTAGTGGATTCATGATTGGTGTAAAGGTATGCTAATGATTTTCATAGGTTGATTTTGTATCCTGCTACTTTGCTGAAACTATTTATCACCTCTAGAAGTCTTCTTGATGTGTTTATTGGATCTTTTATGTAAAGGATCATGTTGTCTGCAGACAAAGATTGTTTCAGTTCTTCTTTCCCTATTTGTATTCCTTTGATTCCTTTTTCCTGTCTTATTGTTGAGGCTAGAGTTTTGAGTACTATGTTGAATAGGAGTGGTGACAGTGGGCATCCTTATCTTGTTCCTTTTCTTAAGGGAAATTCTGTCAATTTTTCCTCATTCACAATGATGTTGACTTTGGGTTTATTGTATATAGCCTTTATGATGTCAAGGTGGCTTCCCTCTATTTCTAATTTCCTTAGCATTTTTATCATGAAAGGGGCTTTGGGTTTATTGTATATAGCCTTTATGATGTCGAGGTGGGTTCCCTGTATTCCTAATTTCCTTAGCATTTTTATCATGAAAGGGTGTTGGATTTTGTCAAATGTTTTTTCTGCATCTATTGATATAATCATGTGATTTTTGTCCTTA
>PVJS01053480.1:0-13272 GCA_004027185.1 Glis glis | reverse complement strand
GAGAGGTGGGGCCTGTCTGGATAGGCAGAGCCTGTCCAGGGAGGTGAGACGCTGGTGGCCTGCACTCAGAGCACAGGAGCCTCACCTGTGCTTAGAGACCCTAAGTAGCACACAGGTCTCACCTTTGCCACCTGGACCACAGTCTTGCTGAGTTCTTCAATTTCATCCTCACTGTCTAGGACGTTCCGGAAATCGTCATAAGTCCAGTCCTCAAACAGTAGCCGAGGTACTAGAGAACAGGGGAACAGGTTAGAATCGGGAATCACTGAATTACCCTCCTTCACAGGTTGCCCCCAAAAAGGTGACCCCTAGTCCCCCAGAGCAGAGTCAGATCACGGTGATGGGCAGGGACACCACCCACGGCAGGCACAGATGCAGCGTGGACATCCCATACCCACACAGCCTGGCAAGGGACACCTCAGGGAAGGAGCAAAGACACTCTGACAGCCCTGCTCTGCCCATGCCAGCTCCCCCCAGGGCCCTACCTTCCAGGAAGGTGGCCCGGCCAGGCTGTGGCTCTTTCTGCTCCAGCCTGCAGCTGTCTCCAACCTCATTTGTCCTGACAGCCCCACTGTCCCCAGCTGCAGGTCCCCTGCCTGCCCTGGCGAGGCCCCTGTGTCCTGCCCACTTCCTCAGTCCCTGCCAAAACCCCAATCAGCCCTGTCACTGCTCCTGAGCCTCCCCATAGAGTCCCCCCTCAGCCCAAGCCCACACTCCTACCCTGACACTCCCAGGCTCCCTCACTAGCCATGAGCTAGAGGGCGCAGCTGGGGCAGGGCCAGTGTCACCCTCTGGCCTAGCCCAGGGCCTGGCCCAGGGGACTCAATAATGCTCAGAAGGAAGAAACCGGAGGGAGAACAGTGGGGCCAAACCTGCCAGCCAAGGAGGACTTGGTGGGCTGTGGCCCAGGACTTGGGATGGACCGTGGGCTGCAAATGCCAGTCTGGGGCCGGCTCAGCTCAGAGCATGACCTACGCTCAAGCAGCACAGCCACACTAGCAGGAACATCCAAGGACCACAGCGCTCAATGCTGTGTGGCTGAGGCCGTGCCCCTGACCACTCCCCGGCCGGATGGACTCACCTATATGCAGGCCCTTGGCATGCTTCCTGACGGCTCGCATCCACCCTGTGGGGCGTGCAGGGGACAATCAGCACCGGGGCAGGTGCCATGTTGGAATGCCCAGCCCACCTGAACCCACCCCTCCTGGGCCCAGGAACAGCCCTTCCCCACCCTTTTCCCAGCCCCTCCTCCTCCTGGCCCCAGCTGGATCCCAGGCTATGGGCAGTGGTCCCCAGCTCTCCAGAGTGGGAGGACGGCTCCCCAGATAGGGGCTGATATGAACCAGACTGAGCACTGTCTACACCGCCAGGGGGCCCTGTCATGTCCAGGGCAGCCTGGGTGACAGCACTGCGAGAGGCAGGTTTGTACTCACCTGTCCTCTGTCTGCCCTCTCCTCCTGGCCCCAGCCCCCTCCTCTTCCTAGCTCCAGCTCCCTCCTCCTGACCCTGAAGAGCAGCCCCGGGCTTATTCTTTCTGGACAGAAAGGGCTCTGAGCCAGAGGGACAGGTAGCTGCATCTCAGGTCACCCCCACCCCCGTCTGGGGAATGTCAGAGCTGTTTCTCTGAACTGAGGAGTGGCCAAAGACCATCAAGCATTCTGTGATACACCACTATCTCTCCACACCTCTCACAGCATCAGGGAACACTACTGGTCTCAGAACTCCAAAACCAGGTTTCCCCTGCTGGTTCTGTTGGAGCCCAAATGAGGCTCAGAGGTGTAAACTCAAGCACATTTTGACAGGACGCACCACGAGTGGGGTATCCTGCCCCAGCCCCCTTCTCTGGACACTGAGTGGAAACCACTGAAGGAGAGATAGAGGAAGGGGACAAATGGCCTGTGCACTTCACTGCCTAGCGGCTACCTGAGTAATTTAGGAGCTGCCCTGCTCAGGTGCAGCTTGGATGTACACGGGAAGTCCTGCCCCATGGCCCCTAGACCACGGGGGCAGAGTGAGTCTGTTCTCAGGCATTGGCCAGCTTTGCAAAGGGGACACAGTGGTGGCCACCTCCACCCGGTCCATCCTGCCAGCTCTGCACCAGCCTGCACCATGCATCTGCACTCTGGGCTCAATGGTGCGGGGTGTGGGAGCAGGTGTGTGTTCATGCACCCAAACCCAGTTACACTTGACATACACTCATACCCACGCCAGACACACTTTCCACACTGCAACAAGCTCAACAGTCATAGCACACACATGCCAACTCGCACGCTCCTCATCCTCAAAATGAGCATAGACAAACAGGCAGCGTGAAGACCTTGGTCCACGTCGTGAAGGCCGGTCACCTCGAACATCTCCCGGCCACGTCTCTTCAGCTGCAGCCAGACTGGCGAGATCTGAGTGAACTTGCTCCCGAAGACCTTGGCAACATCGTAGCCATGGCTGTTCCACTGCACAGGAAGGAGAAGGCAGACAGTGAACAGGTGAGTGCAAACCTGCCTTTTGTGGTGCTGTCACCCGAGTTGCCCCGGACATGCCGGGGCCAACTGGTGGTGTAGACAACGCTCAGTCTGGCTCACATCAGACCATCTGGGGAGTCCTCCTCCCACTCTGGAGAGCTGGGACCACTGCCCATAACCTGGGATCCAGGCCAACGTCCCCTTCACCAGGGGTGACTACTGCTCCTCTCTACAAGCCCCCCCACTGAGCTGGTGCACACCTGCTTCTGCAGGCTGGCAGCGGGTATGCTCAGCCCGGGAGCCCACTCTAGACTTAGGGGGCCCTGACAGGGGTCACCTGTAGTCATGATGAATGAGCCGCCGAGAAATCCCCAGCGCCCTCACTCTGCCAGCTCCGGGCCACATCTTTCCCATGGGCAGCCTCATGGCCCTGCAGCCCAGAGAGCTGAGAACACAGGCCAGGAGGTCAGCATATCACAGGGGCTGGGGGCAGCCTCTCTGAGCCTCGTGGCCTTCCTTTGCACCGTGAGTCCCAACTTACCGGAGTGACATAGCCCAGGACATCTCCAGCAAAGTTCCTCTCCCGGGCCCTGGCCGAGCAGTAGCTGCGATGCTCAAGAACGACGTCTTCAGCTTTGAGGTCTGTCACCACCAGACCCCGCTCTTGGACAGGTTTATCTGAAAACTGAGTCTGAAACAAAAGGAAGGGGAGAAAGCCATCAGTCGTCTGTCCTCAGCACGGACTGTGTTGTCCCAAGCAGCAACAAGCCCATTCTGCGCAGCCATAACCTATATCTCTGGATCGACACGGCCCTGCTGACCAAGAGACCCCGCAGGTAGAGGACTGAGGCCACAGCAGGTGACTCAGGGCAGAAGGGCTCTGGCCATCCTTGCTCAGGGCTGGAGAGCAGACAGGGAGTCAGGGTGGCTCCCTCCATGTGAGGATGGACATCAGTGCCCACTCGGGTCACCTGATACCTGGGCAAGGGCCACACACATGGAGAGCATGCCAGATACATGCTACCCCACTGGCCAACTACCACTTGTGCCCCCCAATGCAGGTCTTCCCGTGCCTTGTGAACACACCCCCTTCCTCTTCCCCTTGAAGTCCTCCAACAGGTGCTCAATTTGCCTACTCTCTCCATACTCCAGGACCCAGCTCAGCCTCCTCTTGATAAGACCCACTCCCTGGCCTTACCCTGAGGGGGGCCAGAAGACAGAGCTGCTCACTGTATGGGTTCTCTGTCCATCAATCCAGACCTGAGTCACAGGAATGGTCCTGTGGCAGCAGTCTAGCCAGAGGCATGGGACTGCTGGGAATGAGAGAGGGGCTGGATGGAGAACTACCCTTTAGTTTATAGTCCCTGGGACCATCCCAGAAGAACAGCACAGGGCTATGAGGCAAACATAGCTCAAGGTCATGAATATACGGAATAGATGGAATACATGGAAAATATGGAAACCTATTCATGTAGTCCCAGGGTAGAGAAGACATCAAACCTTATCAGCTGTATTAGAGAAAGCAATCATGGTGGACAGGGTTGCAGATGTTGGAAGAAAGATAGAAATTCTCATGGGGGTCGGGCCCTGAATGGGGAAGAGTGAGACACCAAGAGCAAGCCTGCCATCCTCAGAACCTGGCTCCAGAGGCCACTGACTCAGAGCCTTGACCAACCGGACCCCAGAGCCAGAGGCTGCCTGCCCAGCCTCCTGCCCACTCGACCACTGCTGGCTTGTGGAGCCCAGCCCCTCCAGCATCCCGGCTCACAAAGGCCCAGCCAAGCAGGAGGGGGAAGCGTAGGCTCGGCCCTCAGCCAGTATGGTCACCTCCAGCCCCCAGGCCACCCCTACCTTCTCCGATAGCGTCTTTGAGGCAGCTTTTTTGGCATCTGACTTTGACAGGGTAGTGTGAACAGAGCCGCAGGCCAGAGCAAGGCAGAGGATGTGGAGGAGCATCGGCATGGTGAGTGTGTCACAGAAGGGTCCGACCTCTGGGTCCAGGGGGCTGCAGAGAACAGAGCACACGGAGACAGGCGATCAGCAGCGAGATGGCGCTGGCCAGGCATCCCCTCTGCTGATGGGAACACTGGTCCTAATAGGGCCTGGACCCTCATGGCACTGAGCTGGGCCTAGGTTTCCAGGACAGAGCCCTGCCCTGGGCCAGCCCTGGTGGCTGGAGTCAAGTCTCCAGCACTTCTGGGCTCCCCTGCCTAGGCCACCAGTTCCTCTCAGAGACCAGACAGGAGCTTCGACACTGCTGGCGATGGAGCGCCCCCCACTACTTAGGCTTACTGACCACACCAGCCATCTAGGAAACTGCTGGCTCCACTTCCCTGCCTCAAACACAAAGAAATCTCAGTCACAGTATGGCTGAAGTATAAAGTAATGGAGCCACAGAAGATAGAAGAAAATATGGAAACCTATTTACGTAATCTCAGGGTAGAGAAGACTTTTCCAACTTAATCAGCAATGGGTATGAAAGAAAATACCACTAAATTTACTACATGTAAAACTTTCAAACCTGGGCACAGTGACATATACCTGTGGTCCCAGCTACTCAGGAGGCTGTGGCAGGAGGATTGCTTGAGCCCAGGAATTTGAAGTCAGTCTGGGCAACTTAGTGAAACTCTGTCTTAAAATAAAATTTGAAGCCGGGCGTGGTGGTGCACACATATAATCCCAGTATCTGGGAGGCTGAGAAAGGAGAATCGCAGGTTTGCAGCCAGTCTCAGCTACTTAGTGAGGCCCCCCACAACTTAGTGAGACCCTGTTTCAAAATAAAGAAAAAATAGGGCTGGGGGTGTAGCTCGGAGGTAGAATGCCCCTGGGTTCAATCCCCAGTACTGCAAAATAAATAAATAAATAAATAAGTAAATAAATAAGTAAATAAATAAATAAAATTTATTTATTTACTATTTTTTATTTATTTATTTATTTATTTATTTATTTATTTATTTCATAAAATTTATGAAAAAGGCTTGGGGATATGGTTCAGTGGTAGAGCTCTTGCCTACTATGCACAAAGCCCTGGGCCCAGTACCACACACACACACACACACACACACACACACACAAAGAATAAAAACCAGACACTCCAGTAAAAAAATCCCACTACTAAAAGATAGAAAGGGAGCCAGGTGTGGTGATGCACGCTTGAAATCCCAGTACTTTGGAGGCTGGGACAGGAGGATTGCAGATTCAAGAGCAGCCTCGGCAATTTAGTGAGAACCTGTGTTTCAACATAAAAAATAAAATTGGGCTGGGGGGGTGTAGCTCAGAGGTAGAATGCCCCTGGGTTCAATCCCCAGTACAAAAAAACAAAACAAAACAAAACAAAACAAAACAAAACAAAACAAAAAAGAGAAAACAAAAGGACAGCCAGCCAGGCATGGTGGCACATGCCTGTAATTCCAGATTCCAGTACTTGGAAGGCTGAGACAGGAGGACTGCAGGTTTGAGGCCAGCCTGGGCAACTTAATGAGATCCTATCTCAAAAATAACAACAACAACAAAAACAAAAAGGTTGTGAGGGTGTAGCCTAGTGGTATAGCACTTGCCTAGCATGCATAAGGCCCTGGGTGGAATCCCCAGCACCGTCAAAAGAAAAAAAGTTAAAAAAAAACTGGCTATCAGCAGTTACTGGTTATTTTGCTTCTTTTCTTTATCTGAATTTTGCGATTTTTCTGCACTGTCATTAGTTGTAGTCTGTTTCAGGGTCTATGCAATTCTCCCTTCATGCCTTCACTCCCTGAGGGCAGCTGAGTGACAGGCACGGCCCAGCTGGGCTGTCAGTCCTTCCCACGGCTTCAAGCCTCAGTGTGCAGAACATGGCCATCCAGTCTCATGCCTGGCAGCACACACCCCTCCAGAACGGCTGAGGGGCCCACAAAGCCCAGGCAGAGGCAGGTGGGGAGCTGGAGGCTGCGCCAGGGCACACAACCTTCCCCTGGGGCCAAAGGAACCAGAGGACACTAGAACCCAGGCTGGAGAGGCTCTAAGAGCCCACAGCCAGGCAGGGGGTGGCCTGTCAGGGGGCGCTCCTCCCACCCACCACCCACCTCCGTGCCAGGCACCTGCTTCACCTGCTCTGCTTCCCTTTGCAAAGGTATGGGTTGCCCTACCCTGCTGTTACTCCCCTGGGTAAGACCTGCTGCCGGTGCAGACTGCAGGGACCACGGCAGCAAGCTTTGGCACCCAAAACACCCACATGGAACAGCAGCATGCACATGGAGTGAGGCTGACAGGAAGCGCCCCCATCTGAGAGGAATGGAGCCTACTTAAGGGGCTGCCTGGCCTTCAAGTTCTGAGGAAGGGCACTTGTAGAAGTCTCAAGTGCTTGGAGCCTTAGACAATGGCAGCAATTGCTCTAAAAGCCACGACTGCCCCAAGGGGACAAGAAGATCCAGGCCTAGATCGCCCTCTTCCTCTGTGACAAAATCAGAATGAAGAGATAACAGTCTCCTTCCCACCTCACCCCACCCCACCATCTCACTGCTGCAATTCAGGTAGCCCACAGCTCCTGGGACGGGGGAGTTCTGGCAATGGAAAGAGGTCAGGGTAGACAGTCCAGAATTACTCAGAGTTTGCCTGGCCAGCTTGAGACTGGCTGCCTCAACTACCAAGTACTCAGGAAAAAAAAAAAATTTTTTTTTTTTTTTTGCAGTATGGGAATGGAACTCAGGAGTGTTCTCCCTCTGGCTACATCCCCAGCTCTTTGCATGTGTGTGTGTGTGGTACTGGGGATGGAACCCAGGAACATTCTACCTGAGTCACACATACAGTCCTATTTTATTCTTTAAACAGGGTCTCACTAAGTTGTAGAGGGCCTAAGTTCCTGAGGCTGTCGGCTGTCCTTGAACCTGTAACCCTGTCTCAGCCTCCCAAGTACTGGGACTATAAGCATGTACCACCATGCCCAGCTCCCCAGTTTTTTTTTTTTCAGTACTGCAGATTGAACCCAGGGTCATTCTATCTCTGAGCTACACCTCCAGCCCTATTTTATTCTTTATTTGGAAACAGGGTCTCACTAAATTGTGGAGGGCCTCACAAATTGCTGAGGCTGGCCACAAACCTGTGATCCTCCTGTCTCAGCCTCCCAAGTACTGGGATTACAAGCGTGCACCACCACGCCCAGCTCTCCCCAGGTCTTTTTGAGACAGGGTCTCACTAAGTTGTCCAGGCAAACCTTAAAATTGGGATCCTTCTGGCTCAGCCTCCCAAATAGCCAGACACCCAATTTTGACTCGATCCCTTTCCATGACCACAGGCTCCTTTTCTCTCTGGATCACAGAAGTGACAAGAAACTTAGAGGAGGATGGGCCTCTAAGGAAATGGTACAGGAGTAACTTGAAGTTGTGCCCAAACCCTGTGACTTTAGGTCTCCACTCCTATATGCCATCCTATAGACCTGCAGCAGGGCCACCTCCCTAACCCCTGACGTGTGACTTCACAGCTCCAGGAAGGAAGAAAGAGAAAAGGGTGGCGCCTCTCTGGACACATGGAAGAGGAAAACAGGCCTGTCAGCTTCCATGTCCGGCAGGGTGGCACCAGAAGAACCAGACCAAGCACAAGGCCAGGACTGATGCTGCCACTGACTGCCTGTAGTGGGCAGTCTGGCTATGGGATGAAGCACTAGGATACTGTCTGCTCACGAGAGCTGGGTTCCAACTTTCCAGACTAACTGCTGGGGTGGGGGAGTGACGCATATGTGATGTGTGAGGGGTACCCAGGCTGTTGCACCTCCCAGCTCCCCACTGTCCACCGGTCACTGCTTTGAGGCCTTTGAGGGCAAGCTCTTCATCATGCTCTTCATGTAGCGGACTCCTGGGCTCTCACAGTGTTCTTGCATCACACCATGTTTCTCCCCCAAACACCAATGACCCAATGACCCTCCTTTGAGCAGAAGAGCCTGCAGTGTGGTGTTATGACACTGGCCAACCAAGTCTCAAAACCTGTTTTACAATAAACTAGCAACAGAGCCAGGCATGGTGGCACACGCCTGTAATCCCAGAAATTGGGAGGCTGAGACAAGAGGATCTCAGGCTCACGGCCAGCCTCAGTAATTTAATGAGACCCTGTTTCCAAATAAAAAATAAAAAGGGCTGGAGGTGTAGCTCGGAAGTAGAAAGACCATGGGTTCAACCCCCAGTACGAAAAAAAGAAAAAAAAAGAAAGAAAAAGCCGGGCATGGTGGTGCAAGCTTGTAATTCCAGTACTTGGGAGGCTGAGACAGGAGGATTGCAGGTTCGTAGGCAGACTCAGCTACTTAGTGAGGCCCTCCACAACTTAGTGACACCCTGTTTCAAAATAAAGGATAAAAAATAGGGCTGGGAGTATAGCTTGGAGGTAGAATGCCCCTGGGTTTCATCCCCAGTACCGCAAAAAAAAAAAAAAAAAGGAAAGAAAGAAAGAACTGGGTTTTAAGACAGAGGTCACTGTGGCACACATCAATAGTCTTCATACTTGGGAGCTAAAACAAGAGGATGAGGATCCAGATCTGAGGCTAGCCTCAGGAACTTAGCAAGACCCTCAGCAACTTAGCAAGACTCTATTTCAAAATTAAAAAATAAGCCGGGCGTGGTGGCGCACACTTGTAATTCCAGTACTTGGGAGGCGGAGACCAGAGGATCCGGGTTCGCGGCCAGCCTCAGCTACTTAGTGAGGCCCTCCACAACTTTGTGAGACCCGGTTTCAAAATAAAGGATAAAAAATAGGGTCAGGGGTATAGCTCAGAGGTAGAATGCCCCTGGGTTCAATCCCCGGTACTGCAAAAATAAATAAATAAATAGGATTGAGGGTGTAATTTGGGAGTAGAAAGCCTTTGGGTTCAATCCCCAGTACCAAAAATAAAAAATAAATAAAAGCCAGGTGTGGTGGCGCACATTTGTAATCCCAGTACTTGGGAGATTGAGACTGGAGGATTGCAGGTTAGCAGCCAGCCTCAGCAACTTAGCAAGGCCCTCCACAACTTAGTGAGACCCTGTTTCAAAATAAAAAATAAAGTAGGGCTGGAAGTATAGCTCAGAGGTAGAATGCTCCTAGGTTCAATCTCCAGTACTACAAAATAAATAAAGGGCTGGGTGTGTACCTCAGAGGCAGAATGCCCCTGAGTTCACCCCCCAGTACCAAAAAAAATGTACAGGCTTTTACCCTCATACTATTCTCACACTTTAGTACCACACAATTTTTTTTTTTTTTTTTTTGGTACTGGGGACTGAACCCAGGGGCATTCTACCTCCGAGCTACACCCCCAGCCCTATTTTTTATTCTTTATTTTGAGACAGGGTCTCACTAAGTTGCAGAAGGCCTCACTAAGTAGCTGAGGCTGGCCGTGAACCTGCAATCCTCTGGTCTCTGCCCCCAAGTACTGGGGTTACAAGCGTGCGCCACCATGCCCAGCTAGTACCACACAATTTGAGGAATGCTGATTGATGTGCCCAGAGTGTCTGTCACCAAGGTCACTGGATGAGTTTCTGAGCTTACTTTTTTTAAATTTTTTCTTATTCGACCCAGGGCCCTGTGCATGCCAGCCCCAAACTGACTTTCTTGTTAACAGCAATGTTGCTCTTATGTCAAGTACAGTGAGCCATCCTATGTTTTCACCTTTGAGCACAAAGTTTAGAGCCAATTGTGTTCTTATAGCAAGGGCTGAGAGTATGCTCAGAAATGAAGGTGGCGTAAGAGGCAGAACAATCACAACCCCAGGTGACATTTATTGACCTCGTGTTGTATGCCAGGCCTGGTGTGTAATCCTGGAGTTCTCTCCACAGCCCAGGACCTAGGTACCACAGCTATCCCCATTCACAGAAGAGGAGACACAGGGGCAGCCCTGCCCAATGCTGTGTCCAGGCTATGCCAATTCCACAGCACCATGGAAATAGATTGCCCTGAGATGGCTCGAGGTCCAGTTCTGTCACCAGCCTGCTGTCCCTTGACCTCTCTGGGTTCCAGTCTAGACCTGTGAAGCAAGGGGCGGGCAAGTCACCTTTGTAGTTTGTAAAGGCTACAGCCCTGAGCTTTCAGGGTTTAGGGCTGCGCAGAGGGTGAGGCCAGGCCTGGTGCACCCACCAAGCTTTGGAGGACACCTGGCCCACCCTGGGAGGACGCCCGCCCACCTCCCCTTGTGCCCTGCTGCCCGGGACCAGGTCTGGGGAGCTGGGGCCCTGCTGGCCATCACTCTGTCAGACTAACTGCGTTCATTCTCCACACCTGCCGGCCACCTTGGTCACACTCGTTTGCACGCTCGCTCACTTCACCTTCCACTCCGGACTCACCACGTTTACTCACTCACTCCTGCGCACGCTCACTCACACGCCCTCCATTCTCTTTCCCTTGCACACCTGCTCTCGTCCACACTCCCTCGCACACTGGCGCTCACGCTGGGTCTGTCCATGCTTGCTCCTCCACGCTCGACCCCGCAGGCACACACGCTTGCTCTCACGCTCACTGGTGTCCAGTGGTGCACAACACTCACACCCGCTCTCGCACCCGCGCGCGGTCCCTCGGCGTCACCCGCGCCCCACTCTCGTTCCCCCCGGAGAAGCCTCTCCGCTCGGCGAGCCCACTTCGCGGCTGGGAGGCTGAGGACGTGCGGGAGGAGGAGAAGCAGGCGGGGCCGCCACGGGGCTCACCTTCATGTCAGGAGCCGGTAAAGCGCTCGCGCACGGCCGGAAGGCGCTCCAGCGCACCGGAAGTCCCGCCCACAGGCCGCCGCACCACGCCAGCTTCCGCGCCGCTGCGCAAGGCACGCAGAGGCGAGGGCGGGGCCTGGAGGGAGGGTCTGTGCGGTGGGCGGGACTTGACAAGTGGGCGGGGAAATGGGCGGGGCCTGTACAGCAAGACCCGGCTCTGCGCGGGCTCTGTTCGTTCTTCTTCTTTTTTTTGTGTGTATGTGGTGCTGGGGATTGAACCCAGGGGCATTCATTCTACCTCCGACCTTCACCCCCAGCCCTTTTTATTTTTATTTATTTTATTATTATTTGGGGTTTTCTTTGGTGATACTGGAGATGGAACCCAAGGGCCTTCTACCCCCGGGCTACACCCCCCCAGCATTTTTACTTTTTATTTGGAAACAGGGTCTCATTAAGTTGCTGAGAGCCTCACTAAATTGCCGAGGCTGGCTTCAAACCTGCGATCCTCCTGTCTCAGTCTCCCAAGTACTGGGATTATAGACATGTGTCCAGCTTTATTATTTGTTTTTTGGTACTGGGGATTAAACCCAGGGGCCTTCTGCCTCTGAACTACACACCTAGCCACTTTAATTTTTTTTTAATCTTTATTTGAAACAGGGTCTGGCTAGATTGCACAGGGCCTCTCTAAATTGCTGAGGCTGACCGCGAAACTGCGCTCCGCAGATTCCCTGAGGAACGTAGCTGCGTGACCCCTGCGCAGAGGCTCCTCTTGGGCCTAGTGCCTGGGGGGCCTTTGGGTTTCAGGACCCTGACCAGCCTGGGCAGTGTCCAGGGCACCCCCACCCCGCCCCCGTTCGGCGGGACCGACCCCCTATCCATCTCCTGCATTCTTCCCACCAGGCTTTCCTCCAATCCCCCGGTGGCTGCCTCAGCCCGGGCACATTGTCCTGCCTGGGTGAACACATCCTGGTCAAGTACTCTGGCCTACTGTGCCCACTGTGCTGTCTCCAGCAGTGATACCCTGTGTGCGAGGCCATGTAACCCCCGCCTCGGGATGGCCCTGGACAGCAAAAATCCCAAGTTTGGAAAACCTGGGTTCTCTCAGTCCTCACCTGGGTGAGAACCCCCAAAGGCAAACAGGACCCCCTACCTCAGTCCCAGCAGGAGGCTTGTGGTTGCCTCCCCTACCCTGATCAAATGCACTTTTGGCCAGCATTTCTAATCACAAACGGGTCCTCACCCCCATCCCTTGCTGTTCCCAGCAATTTCCTGCATAAAACCACACGGCCTGTCCCCACCCTGCCTGGCACCCCACTGCCACCCCTGCCAGCCCAGGGGCGGCACTGTGGCTGTTTCCCCATTCCTGCAGCTTCAAGGCTTCTCCATGAACTGAGCTTTGTTCTCTTTCTAATCACGTTTCCTTCTTTCTCTTCCCCATATTTTCAGGCAGCTGTCCCCCATATCTTCCCAGAGGGACTGGGTGTGTGTGTGTGTGTGTGTGCACACGTCATGCACTGCCTACTTTCCTGGCATCCGACTCAGCACTGCACTATTGGCAAATGACCCGATGGTGACCCCAAGTTGGGCAGAGCTCTGGAGAGTGCTCTGACAAACTGTGCTAGGTGTCTAGAGAGCTGTGTAGTCTTGGCAATGCAAAGGAGGCCAAAGGTCTCTTAAATGGGAAAGGCATTCATTCTCAGGATCCCATTAAGGTCAGAGTCCTTTGAGCTAAAGAATTGCAAGATCCATTTGGGTTCACTCTGGGTCAGTGGTTTGCAGGCCCCAAGAGCAGAAGGGAGGGAGTGGCAAGGAGCCTATGACCAGCCCCTCTGCAGAGCCCCACAGGCCATGGTTTTGTTACCAGGTAATAATTTCTACCTCTCGAGAGAAAGAGTTCAAACAGAAAGCATGAATGTGGGAATATAAGAGGTTTATTTAGGCCGGGCGTGGTGGCACACTCTTGTAATCCCAGTACTTTGGGAGGCGGAGACCAGAGGATCTGGGTTCGTGGCCAGCCTCAGCTCTCTCTCTCTCTCTCTCTCTCTCTCCTTAGTGAGGCCCTCCGCAACTTCGTGAGACCCGGTTTCAAAATAAAGTATAAAAAATAGGGCCGGGAGCGTAGCGCGGAGGTAGAATGCCCCTGCGTTCAATCCCCGGTACCACAAAAAAAAAAAAAAAAAATT
>PVJS01053479.1:0-13272 GCA_004027185.1 Glis glis | reverse complement strand
TGACTAATCGACACATATTTGTTACTCTAGAAATAGCATATCAGCTTTAGGCTACACTATCATAGAAAATGACATTTAAAAGTGCTAATTGATAAGTAATGTTGAGATAAAACAATTGACACCATTGAAGCAAACTATATTTTAAAAAACATAACATAAATATCAGTGAATAATCAAAATAAAAATGAAATATAATATGTGCAAATATATACTATAGATTTTCTTCTCTATAAACCACTTTTTAAAATATTTACTAACATCTTCCAGAGAAGAACAATGCTGTGAAATACTTAAAAATTTAATACAGAATGCTTAATGCTGTTTGTTAATTATACCATAACAGAAATGGAATTGATACCATTCTCTAGGGCTTAAATCTCACAATTTTCTTATTAATATAAGCAATATATATTAAAGAAACAAAAATTCTGAACAATATTTCAAATTTTTCTTATAGTATAATTAAGCAGGGATAACATGGTAAAATGCATTTATTGTTATACTGTTATTATATAATAAAATATTAAATGTGATATTAATAAGAACTACCTGGGGAATTATGTGGTAGACCTTTTGCATTTTTAAATCTAGCCCTTCTAAAATAGCCATAAGAGATTTTAATGTAGTAAAAATAATAAATAAATAAAATGTATACATATGCTCATCATATATTTCACCAAATTATTTATGCCTATCCAGAGAAAGGAAATATATTTTCTTAAGTGATCATGAAAATATGTTTTGAAGATTGGTTGGGATATCATAAGTCAATGAAAGGTATCAGAGATGGAAGGGACTTTCCATTTGTGGGTTTGATTTGAACAAAGTCAGAAAGTCAAAAAGTTCTACGATGGCACTTGATGGAACTATCATGTTCAAAACTTTCCCAATTTAGATTAATAAAAGTTTATTTTTTCTAACTTAGAGCATTATTTTTAGTAGGTTAGGACAAAAATTTTGTTCAAATTATTATATACTTAAAATCCTATATTTTGTATGTATTTTAATGAACCTTTAGAATATTTAGTCGGGGTTTTAGTAACATAAGTATGGGGTTTATATCAGTGATTTTTGTTTCATGATATTCTGACATAAATATGTCCTTCTATTGACTAATAAATTAATTTTACATCTGCAGGCAGCTCTGCATACATACAACCTTTTACATGCTTGTATATTATGACATATTACTTATTGATAGTCTGATGAGTTTTAAAAAGAGAAACTGAATGTGTTTGTTCCGGTCAGCATTCTCACAGCCATAATCTCAAGACCTGACCACGTAACTTACAAGAAAGAAGATTTATTTTCTTATGGTTTCAGGCTCAGTCCACGTGAGGCTGTGGACAACGGATCACAGGGCATTGAGGTGGGAGACGGAGAGAGGGAGAGTACCTGGGATATGCTCCTCATATCATGGAGGCGGGAAGCAAGAGAGGGAGCTAGGGGAGAAGGAACCATTTATATATCCCCAAGGCTGCACCCCCAGGGACCCACCTCCAGCCACACCCTACTGGCCTGGGTCACCACCAAGATAAATCCATTACAATGGATTTATCCACTGCTGGGATTACAACTCTCATGACAATTACATTACCTCCAAACATTAATATATGAGCTCTTTAGGGGATATTTTATATTTAACTATAACAATGTTGGAAAGAGAAAATTCCAAAATATGTTTGAAGATAAAAATTGTGTTGAAGTCACATAACACCATTATTGATATACATAAATATAATTTTTAAAGTTATGTTATTAATAATGTTTCAAGTTTGTAAAAATAGTTATGATGATGGAGATCAGTACAGAATATCCTCAAATGACTAAACATGGAACCATCATATGACCCAGATGTACCACTCCTCTTTATCTTTCCAAAGGAATTAAAATTAGAATACTATAGTGAGACATGCATATTCATATTTATCGCAGTACAATTCATAGCAGCAAAGTTATGGAACTAACCTATTTTGACTATCAATGGATGAATGAAAAAAGAAAATGTGGTATAAAGATACAATGAAGTTTTGCTCCATCATAAAGGAGAATAAAATATGTCATTTTAATAAAATGGATAGAATTAAATAACATAATGCTAAGTGAGATCAGCCAGACTCAGAAAATCAAGGGTCACATTTTTTTTCTCATGTGTAGAAGTTAGAAAGAAATTAAAAAAGAAAAGGGCTTCATGAAAATGAGGAGACCAGTAGAATAGTAGAAGAGAATTGGGGGACAGAGAAGGGGAGGGAAGAAATGAGGCTTGAAGGAGGAAAATGACCAAATAGTGTTATATTCCCATATGAATATATCACTGCAAATACCACCAGCATGTACTAGCAGGGAGGAGGGGGAGAAGGTGGGAGGATGTGGAAGAAAACACCCCAAGAGATGTTACATGCAGATGTGAATGCATCGCTTTGAATGTGACTATGATGTTTAACCACAATGAACCAATAAAAAAACTAAATGAAATAAATATGGTTATTTTGTAATTTATGCTTTGTACATATTTAAATGTTTTATTAAACAAATGTATAGAAAAATTAACACTTTCTTCTTATAATTCATTCTATTTATTTTCCTTTTCAGGTGACACAAACATCTACTATTCACGATGTTAAACAAAAATTTCACAAAGCATGTAAGTTTTACATATAATTTAAAATTTATATTATTATCTTATTCCCAAATTGTTTCAAGTTTATCTATAAGAATAAGTTAAATATTATGATGAAAATGTGTATGGAAACCAATCTTTTACATAGAAGTCAAAAACTCTATGCTTAGTTCTGGACTATAAAGAGTCTTACGTTTAACTGTATAATGCCTAATCTTCAACATTTTTATTTTAGTTTATCATGAAGTTGTTTCTATTCATAAATGATCTTTCCTTTATTCTAACAGGAAACTTCTTATATATTAAAATCATTAATTGATATGAAGTATTTCTTTATATTTAAGCAAAATATTAAGCATATATTTTGTCCCTTTTAAAAGGGCTTGGATTGTAGCTTAGAGTTCAGGCACTCCTGATTTCTTTCCTTTTTTGGGGGGGCACTGGGGATTGAACCCAGGGGCATTCTACCTCTGAGCTACACCTCCAGCTCTATTTTATTTTTATTTGGAAACAGAGTCTCACTAGGTTGATGAGAGTCTCACTACTTGCTGAGACTGTCTTTGAATCTGTGATCTCCTATCTCAACCTCCCAAGTACTGGGATCACAGGTGTGTGCCACCACAACCAGCGGGTGCTCCTGATTTCAATCCCCAGTAACCCCCAGCCCCCACATTCTTCCACATAGCATTCATTATATAAAATATAAATTATAATTTCATTTCATTAATAGCTATGTATACCCCATGAATAAAACTCAGATAATTGCTTAAAAGTATTTATATTTAGCATATTTAAGATATATTTATGTAATTTTTTTTAATTTTCAAGTATATCCTAATTATGAAACATAGCAAAAATGTCTGTAATTACTGGGAAGAGTGATTTTTACTTACTATAATTTTTAGAGCAGTTTTGAGTTCACATTAAAAAAATTGAGTTGAAAGTATAGATATTATCTAAGTAATCATGCCCCAACACATGCAGTTTTGCTAGGGAACAATTTTAATACTTTTCCATTTACTTGAACAATATTTCTTTTGTGAAAATAATCTTGAAGATCACAATTTAATGTGTTAAACTGCTTGATAATACTTGAGAGTAACTATTTATTGAATGTTTTCTGTATATATTGCATTATAACATTTATAATGAATGACTAGATGAGTGAATGTAGAAGATTTACCATTAGCCAACCAAAAATAATACTTAATGTACCTAAACTTTATACACATTTTTGGGAAAATCTATTTAGAGTCTCTAGCTGGAGCTGGGCATGGTGGTGGATACCTGTAATTCCAGTACTTGGGAGGCTGAGACAAGAGGATTGCAAGTTCTCTGTCAGCCTCAGCAACTTAGTGAGACCTTGTTTCAAAAAGAAAAAAAATGAACAACTAAGAATAGGAAGGTAGCTCACAGGTAGAATGCTGCTGGGTCAAATTCACAATACCAAAAAAAAAAGAAAAAAGAAAAATAATTTATGATTGGAGCAACAAAAAAAAAAGCATGTACAAAAAGGAAAAGAATCATTTGAAATTATGCCTACCCAGTTTAAAATTCTTGAGGAAGGTAAGTTTCAATATCTAAAATTTGGATATGCAAAAAAAAAAAAAAAGCCAGAAAGGCATTATAGAGAAGCAAAAGGAGCAAAACAGAAAAGTGCAGATTTTTCTCATAAGTTAATTTTCTAACTTTTGTCACAATAGTTAAATTCTCTGTATTTTTGCCAATATTTCCTTAACTACTGAGTTTCTTAAACATTGAGATTTTCAAACTAAAAATTTGTACCTAATCACAGAATCAATGTGAGTTGTATTACCCTCATTATTTCTATAACTATTTTGCATATTTTCACACAGCATTTTTTTTTGAGATTTCTTCCTATCTTTTGTATGTGTGTATGTTTGGTACAATGAATTGAACTCAGGGGCATTCTCTCTCTGAGCTACACCCCCAGCCCTTTCTATTTTTTATTTTGAAACAGGGTCTTGTTAAGTTGTTGAGGGTCTAAGTTGCTGAGGCTGGCTTAGAACTTGCAATCTGTACAAAACCATGCTCGGATGTTTTTCTATCTTAAGATACAACTTGAAACTCATTACACTAGTAATTGAATTACCATCTTTGAAAAGACATACCAACTATCAAATAAAGTGACTTCAGAAACTTTATATTATATTAATAAGTGAGAAGACATTTGAAAATTACTTCTTTTTACTTAAGGTAAAAAAAAAGATGTAACAAAATGCTGTAATATATTGGAGGAAAGATTTAAAAATTGACTCCATTGTATTTTACGCTTAATATATTTCCCAAAATGAAAACAGACACTAAAATATATTGCTAATATTGGGAATCTGTCATCATTTGGACAATGTTAATTTTTGTAAGTCATGTGTCAATTGATTTAAGATATTATCTTTTTATTATGCTTTAAAACTAGACATTTAATTCTTATTCCAATACATAAACATATACAAGAGAATAATCACCTACATAAAAACCACAAAAATCAGATTTTACAAATTTATTTCCAATTCTTGACACCAAATTCTTCTTTATTATGGCATTTATGGCACTGTTTATTTTTAGGCCTAGGAGTTAGAATAGGAATTGGTAATCATAGAAATAATTAAATCTATAAATAAATAACTCATCAGAAGACTATGATTTCTAACAACACAATTCCCCTTATTTGTCTTTTATCTCTATCTCTCGTTCTCTTAGCTTTTCTAACTGATCTCGATATTTTGTCTCTTCCATTTTTCTGACTTATTTCACTTTTACATTTCTTTTCTTCTATTTTAGGGCTTACTTTGCTTGGATATTTCTTCTTTACAATCATTATCTTAATGATCTTCCAAGGTTAATAATCTTTTAGTTCTGCTTTGTTAGGAAAGTTATCTTTTAGATTACCCTAGAGACACTGCGGCAATCAGAAATAAAAGACAGGAAACCACAGTTAAAGTGATGGCTGCTAAGAAAAGGAGAGAGCAATGGTTTCCATGAGAAAGATACACCTATAAAATTCAATTATATATTATGCTTACATACAGAAAAATATAATTTTGCCTTATTCCTTATGTTCTCTTCATTTAATGCTTCAGAAATATATGGAGTTCTTTCTACTGCACATCCCTTATCAATCTTTACCTCTACCCATGTAATCCCTAACATTGTAATCAGTGCTCTTCCTTGCATCTTCAAGTGTCTCCTGGATAACTTTCACAACCTTCACTCCCACATCCCTATGTATCACTCCCATCTTCACATTAAAGATGCACATAATAATTAAACATTATTTTCAAAAGCTAGCTGAAGGCCGGGCATGGTGACGCATGCTTGTAATCCCAGTACTTGGGAGGCGGAGACCGGAGGATCCGGGTTTGCAGCCAGCCTCAGCTACTTAGTGAGGCCCTCCGCAACTTTGTGAGACCCAGTTTCAAAATAAAGTATAAGAAATAGGGCCGGGGGTGTAGCTCGGAGGTAGAATGCCCCTGGGCTCAATCCCCGGTACCACAAAAAAAAAAAAAAAGCTAGTTGAATAATAGAGGATTATATAATTCCAAACGACACTATGACAAAAACGATGAATATTTTCTAAAATTTCAGGAGTGTTTTAAAAAACTCCATGCATATTTTTTACTGCATTTTCTGGCTAAATCATGTTTCCCTCTTCAATTTATCCAGTTTAACAACTATTCCATTTATTTTTATTTTTAATATAATTTTCATCTTCATGTGCAGTATGTCTTTATTAGAATATGTTAAAACAACATTTTAACCAACTTACTTTAAAGATCAAGATGACTTTTATTAGCAACCCATGACTTCTTCAGTGATTATTTAGTGGGGATACATTTATAATTATAATCATAACCATAGTTATTTTTTTATTTTTGTAGTACTGGGGATTGAACCTAGGGGCATTCTACCTCCTAGCTATACCCCCAAGCCCTATTTTATTTTTTTGTTTTGAAACAGGGTCTCACTAAGTTATGAAGGCCTCAAACCTCCCATCCTCCTGCCTCAGCCTCCAAGTACTGGGATTACAAGCATGCGCCACCACGCCTGGCTTATAACCACAGTTTTAAAGTTGAGTGAAGTATATAAACCAGTGAATGTGTTAAGAATACTCAATGGGATTCTATCTTTCTGAAACAGCACATGTTATAGTCTTTTTATTTTTTGGTTGTAGTACTGGAGATTGAATCCATGGGTATTCTTCTTCTGAGCTATACCCCCCCCAGCCATTTTTTATTTTTTTGTTTTGAAACAGGGTCTCACTAGTTTGCTGAGAGTCTCACTAAGTTGCTGAGGCTGGCAAAAAACCTGTGGTCCTCCTGTCTCAGCCTCCCAAGAACTGGGATGACAGGTGTGTACCACCCCACCTGGCTCGTATGGCTTTTACTAAAATCTTCAAAATTCTAAAATTACTGATATTTTCAAAGCTTATATTTAAACTTTCATAGAACTAACAAGATGAAATGTGGTATTATGATTTGGATGAACACATGTACCATACATATCACTGTTTTCTTTCTAGATATGCATGAATATCGTGGAACCTTACTTGATACTAAAATTGTAATATGTTTAGCAATTTTCAAGTATATAATGCTAGTAGTAGATTAACTGAAATAAAGTCAGTGAATGATATGCAGTTAAAATATAACTTGTCTGTTGATTTTGTGTCATAAAAGAAGATTCTTAAAAAAAGCAAAATTATTTTGCTCATGACTTCTGTGCTATCTTTTGGTTGACAGCACCATAAAAAGTCTCATGATGTTTATTATCTATTAGACTATTTGTCTCTGCAGTTCCCAGAAAAATCCATGGGAGGAAAAGCAGGAGAAGAAACAATGGAATTAGTTACAAACATATGAAGGGATATATAATTTATCATGGCAGTTGCATATAAATCTTTGCCAAAAGGCTGGAAAGATATAAACAATGCTAAACTTTGAAAATCTAAAGGGTAATAATTCAGGACAAAGACAACAGGGCTGAAGGATTTATTATATGTAGTATAGAATAATGAATATTCTGTAGACACTCTGGAAGTAGCCCCTTATATAAGTCCACAGAATTCCTTTGTCTCCCAACCAAAAGAGGTTAGAAAAATGATAAGTGCAACCAAAGAAAGAAACGGCAAAAAAGAAATGATTTAAATAATCCAAACATTTTTTTCAAATAGTACCTAATCCTTTTCTTTCATAGTTTATTCGGTAAGAGAAACTGTCAGCCTTGTCAATAATTTAGATGGAAAAGTGTGGTAAATTGCAAGTTATTGATATTCAATGTTTGGTAACAGTCATGTTTACATTTCATAAATGAAACGGGAACAAAGTGTCTGTTCTAGGAACTTAAGTCAAGAGGTCCAATAACACCATTTTACCAGTTAGCAGCAGTATCAAACTTTTTTAATACTACATTAAGATTTTACAATTGAGATTAGTTAACAAAACATATTAGTGTTGATGCTCTAGCCATCGAAGAAATCCTCACCGATGTGCCTAGTAAAGATAAAAATACTGAATTACATTCCTCTTTCCCCTCTTTCCCAGTGGAGAACACCAAAGAAATCTATCAGCTGCATTCGCAAGGGACTTCAAATAAATGTTTCAGGAAAGGCTTTTAGTATTTGTTTGTTTGTTTATTTATTTATTTATTTATTTATTTATTTATTTATTTATTTATTTATTTTTCGTGGCACTGGATATTGAACCCAGGGGCATTTTTACCTCTGTGCTACACCCCCAGTCCTATTTTATTTTTTCTATTTTGAAACAGGGCCTCACTAAGTTGCTGAGGCTGGCCACAAACCTGTGATCCTCCTGTCTTAGCCTGCCAATTACTGGGATTACAATCCTGCACCACCACACCCAGCTAGGAAAGGTTTTAAGGAATTGTATTTTACTCATTTAAAGTTAAAGAGATTTTCAAATTTTCTATTCTTCATTTAATATGCTGTATACATTCCTTAATAATTTTGTATCACATATTAATTTTACTTCAATTTCTGAAAAAAGAATCATTATTTTGGCATTCAGTAACATTTAGAAATTATAAAATTTTACTTTATCTTAATATTTCATATTGAAAATGAATTTATCTCATAGTGACAGATCAAATTTATATTGATTTATGCTTCATGTTATTGGATGCTCATGTAAGTGTTGGGAATTATCATTACCCATGTGATATATAATTTTTGCTAAATCTTTGGTGAACAAACTGTTGGAGAGGGATGTATATTTTGCCTGTCAAAGTTCATGTAATAAAATTGTCATAGAAAACAATTCTTGAACTCTTGTAGTGTGATCTTATCTATAAATGATTTTGTTTCTCCTTATGGAAGAAGATTAAAATTGTGTGTTGCAAGCCGGGTGTGGTGGCACACTCTTGTAATCCCAGTACTTGGGAGGCTGAGATGGAAGGATCCGGGTTTGCAGCCAGCCTCAGCTACTTTAGTGAGGCCCTGGTTCAAAATAAAGAATTAAAAAAAATAGGGCTGGGGGTGTAGCCCAGAGGTAGAATGCCCCTGGGTTCAATCCCCAGTACTGCAAAAAAAAACAAAATTGTGTGTTGTTGTATAATGTCAGGTTTATTTTACTATATCTTTCATAACATGCTAAAGTTTCCCAAAACTGATATTACAGCATAATGTTTTACAATCCCCAATCCTGGAGGTGTTTGGATTAGCAATATTTGAAATTGAGCAATCACTTACATTACAGAGCCATGATTTATAAAAAAGAGATATTTTATATATAGCAGAATCATTTATTTCTAATTTGTATTTACCTGGATAGCAAGAAAAACTGTCCATCATATTCTCAAAAAAAAAATTGTTCTCAATAACAAGAATCCAAACACACCGGGCACTAAAATCAGTAGTACAAAAGTTAAAGGCAGTGCCTCGAGCTTTAATAAACATTTATTTACTTTTGGCAGCTGCTGTTTCTGATTTAATTGCATTCATTAAAATGGTTATGGATATAATTTATGCTGAGTAACATAAAAAAGCAAGAGAGTCTAGAGGCATAGCTTGAAGCAGCATTAGTCTTCTCTCTTCTCTCTTCCCAGGGAGTTTTCACCTTAAGAATATTTTCAGAAAGACATGAAATGTATCTCAGTGGATTCCATTGTAAATAATCTAAAAATAAGCACACAGGCTCTTGAAATGCTTCATTAAGTATACATTGAGAGAAAAGGTAATAAATTACCTTATTTGTTCATAAATGTTTTCTCATCGACATGATCGGTTAAAAACATCTATCATTTTTCACATTTTCTGAAAAGGTCAAACTCAAAGTCACTTAGTTCACTTAGTTCAAAGTCTGAAGTTTAAAATCACTTGACCCTACATATACAATGAAATCCTATGTAGCTTTAAAAAAGAAGAAATTTTGTCATCTGAGACAATATGGACAGAACTAAAGGACATTATGCTAGGTGAAATAAGTCAGGCAAAGAAAGGCCGTTCCATGATCTCACTTATATATTGAATTTAAAATGTAAACCTCATAGAAGCAGAGACCAGAAAAGTGGTTTCCGGATGCTGAAATGGAAGGAGGAGGGATGAAGAAAAGCAAGGTGCTGATCAAAGGGAACCGACATTACTTTTGGACTGGAGAAATCACTCTTTGTAACCTACTACCCTGCATGGTGACCATAGATAACTTTTTGTCTATTTCAAAAATGATAAAATTGATTTTTAACACTTTTGTCATAAAAATTAAAAAATGGTGAGGTGATAGTTTCCATAATTAAATCTTTCTATAGTGTGCACATTGATCAAAACATTACAACATACCTTAAAAATATACACAACTATTTGTCAACTAAAAATCAATTTCAGAAAGGAAATTCAATAACATATTTGACCAGTGTTTCCCAGAATTGTTGAGGTTATGAAAAACAAGGAAAATCTATAAAACTATCACAGTCTAAAGGAGACTATAGAGACGTGATGACTAAATATCCTGTGGTATCTCAAATATAATCTTAGGGCATAAAACAAATGAGGTAAAAGCAAAGAAATCTGAATAAATATGCATTTTTAATTCACAATAATGTATCCATATTTATCAAATAATTGTGATGAATGCACCACAGCAAATGTTAACAACAGGGAAACCTGGGTACAGCACATGCACAAACTCTGCAATATTCCAACAAATTTTCTGTAAAGCAAAAATTATTTAAAATAAAACTTTGCTTGAAAAAAGCTTCACATAATGTATTTACCTTACAAATATATTATGATTAATAATTTGTAACTTTGTGTAGTTATATTTCCTTAACCATACACCTCCTTAATTCTCGCTTGCAATATATATATTACAGTTATAATGAAATATATAGATGGTCATTTCTAATATGAATAGTGTTAAAACAAGAAGGAAAAGATTTAATCTAGGCACGATATTTTAGATGTAAAGTTTTATAGCAATATTTTGAGAATAACAATGTTTCTAAAATAAAATTATGTAATTTCTGACAAATCATAGTTCGTCATTCATTCAGTTTTCCTTAAAATTTTAAGGCATTAAGTTTTTCTCACATAACAAATGCATATATTATAACATGTGTGTCATCCTAGTACATTAACTTTCATTTTTGTTTGTTTTTTGCTGACCTACCCACCCTTTCTCTATTTCCTTGAAGCCTCTAGAATCTAGCTTAATTTCCCCATCCTTCTAAGCTCTAAAATTACATAAAAATCATTTCTAAAATAATACACTAGCCTCAAATGATGTGTTTTCCTGGAAGGTTTATTTCTACTTTGGTTTAACTACTTGTTTATCCACACCACAATCTTACCATTAGTTATAATTGAATTCTAATATGTGAAAATCTAATATAAGTCACATCTACCATCGTGAATGACACTTTCTGCGGTTCCAGTGCTCACAAGTTTCTGGAATTCATATATTTGAATTATATACAAATATATATATATATAAATTATGTATATATTTACTATATGTAAATATGGTTTTTCATATAATCCATATACATTCTGGTTTCTCATCTAGATTAAAGGCTTATTATATTATCAACTGCTTTCTCACTAGTTCAATATTGGACTCAACTCTGCCAGGCAACCTTCAGCCTCTCTTCTATCACTTTCTCTATCATAAATGGACCTCCACTGCTGAGCTCTGTTAGAGAAAATCACAAAACCATATCTCTATAATGAATATTCTCATCTCTGTTATATTCCATAGAGCTTTTAATAATATCTTTAATGATCTTCTGCCTCTCTTTATTTGAACAATTTTTTTAGTAATCCCTCACTTCATTCAAACTACCTCTCCCATATAAAGAGATAAATATCTTTCCTACATCAATTAGAGAGTCTTTTTCCCTCTCTCTTATGGCTTACTGTCCTCTTCTAAAGAAGGAAACACATTCTTCTGCACATGATTAAAGTATATATGTGCTAAGAATTCTCTTCCCTTGCTATCCTTAGAACATGTGCTTCTTTAAATGTCATTTTTCTATATCTTCAAATGCTTCACTTTTAGTTCATAGTGTATAAGGAATTTTCCAACTTATAAACCACTTATAGAAATAAACTGCCAATGTGACATCTCAATATCTTACATACAGCTCACCTCAGCATGTTCAGATTTAAGCTTCTCAAATTATGTCCCTTGATCTTGCTCTTCTTATTTTTCCTAATTCAGTGATTGAGAATTAAATTCAACTATTCAGTATTGAAAGTTTTGGATCATTATAAACATTATGTCTCTTATATTTTGTGTCCAGTTATACATTTGATTTATCATTTTAAAATATTTAGCCTATCTGAAATTTCAGTTTCTTAATTCTTACAACTACAGTTCTTTTTAACTTTTAGTTTGGATTCCTACAGTTATCTCCAGCTGGATATATTTTCTCATATATTGATATATTTTATACTGTATCCATTCCCTTTTACCTCCAGTATCAAGTTCAAATTTCTTATGGTATAAAGGCTCTGATGATATCCTCATGTTCTATGCATTAACTATATTAAACATCACACGTAATGATTTTACCCTAACAGCATAATATTTATATCACTCTCCAAGTACTTCTCACATAATTTTGTTATCATAGCTTCACATATCAGTTTACCCCAGTGATATACTTCAATTTCCTGAATACAAGTAGCTATGCATAATTCATCATTACTAAAGGTTACTTAAAAATACAACTAATTCTTATAAATTTGTAATAGAAAAACTTACTATTGAAGCAAATTATGTAACTTCTAGAGATTATTTTGTCATCTATACCTTGACATAACCTGTACTGAAGATAGGAACATATTTTGACTCTAATATTTGCTTGTGTGTAAATATAAACATAGGAAAAGACTTGTGTATGGTGGGAATAAAGGTGTGAATACGCATGTGCATGAGAACATACAGATTATATATTTAGAACAATGCAGTGTACTGGTATTTTGCAGACACACTAAGCTTTTTTACTCTTGAAGCCTTCACCTTTTTCTTGAACTCTCAAACTAAAAAATGGGAGCTTTATACATTTGTGATATGGAGATTTTGTATAAGGTAGACTATATAGGACTATTGTTTGTTTTTTCTTCATCATTAGCCAAATATCTGTAGAGCATATTGTTTTCTTTTTTTTTTTTTTTT
>PVJS01053478.1:0-13252 GCA_004027185.1 Glis glis | reverse complement strand
AAAAAAAAAAAAAAAAAAAGAATTCAACAGCAGCCAACTATACAGCCCCTGGCCTCCATTTGTGTAGGGAAGGGGCAGGCTGAGGCCAAGCTGAAATGCTGTGACTCACCCCTCTGTCTTCAGACCACGTTCACCCAGAACCAGCTCCCAGCCAAACCCTGACCCCCACCCTCAATCCACACAAGCCTCCACCCTGGAGGGTTCTGACTCTCAGAACAGGATCTGGAGATCTCTCCTTAGGCCTCACTTCACCGGCTTAGGCCCAGATAAACAACTGAGGTCTTTACAGCCGCAGCCATAGGCCATCGCTTGTCCCAGGAACCCTCACCAAGTTTAGGGACAAGAGAGGTGCCAGAGAGGTCATGGGAGTCCAATCTCATGCCTTATTAACTCCTACAAGAGTCAGGGTCTGGCTGACTGGACAAGAACCACACCAGGCTGTGCCAGAGTCAAAGATAAAACTGCCACAGTACTAGGTGCTCAAAAGATTTAAGCTAAAAGGGAGCCAGTCTGTCCTAAGACAAATAGATTGCCACTCCATTGAATAGGAAAGCCTGGAATTTCCAGGGGAATGTGGATTCGAAGAAAATTCTAGTCTCTGTCTCTTGGCAGGAATAGGCTGGGAACAAGGTGCAGGTCACGCTGGGTAAACGACATTGGAGGAAGTCAGACCACTGAATAACTGAGCCATGTTCATGCATAACCACAGCCCAGCTGAGCCCAAGGGGATGGGCCTGCCAACCTTCCCCCACAGTCTGAATGGTCCCCAGGGTGGAATCTGTGGAAGAGCTTAAACTGCCTTAGCATTAACTGCCCTATCATTCCCAACCCATAAATTAGCCTAGTCCCAGCCTGGAAATCCCTACCCTGCTGCTATCTAAAGGCCATAATACCCAGGTATACGACTATTGATGTCTCATTATAATCATAAAGCAGCAAGGTAAGACTACTGAGCAGAGCTAATGAGGAACTTCAGAAATTAGAGGAAAATTTTACACAATCAAATAAAACCAGAACTGAAGAATGTTGATTATCAACCCTGGATTTCTGAAAGAAAGAAAGAAAGAAAGAAAGAAAGAAAGAAAGAAAGAAAGAAAGAAAGAAAGAAGAAAGGGACTGCTAAGGAGAGGGAAAGGGAAAAGAATAAACACACAGGACACACACTTTGGTTTCCCTAAATGGCATCAGCACTGCTTAATTATATCTCCCCTGCCTAAATTGTGAATTCTGACAAGGGAGAGATTTTCTCCTCTTAGCAGCTCTAGTGCTCAACACAGTACAGACACTTTATTATAACTGAATGAATAAAGTTACCAGATGTCTTTGCCATCAAGGAAATGCATATAAGACCTTTCAGACAGACTTGAGGCAGGAAGGTTAAAGGGTTAAAATTTAAGAAGGTGATGGAAAGGCACTGCACACTTTAAAATAGTAAAAGCCAGGCATGGTGGCACACCCTTGTAATCCCAGTACTTGGGAGGCTGAGACAGGAGGATCACAGGAACATGTGATCAGCAAGTAGTGAGACTCACAGAAACCTAGTGAGACACTGTTTCAAAATAAAAATAAAATAGGGCTAGGGGGTGTAGCTCAGAGGTAGAATGTCCCTGGTTTCCATCCCTAGTACCAAAAAAATAAATAAAATAAAAATAAATGAACAGTAAAAAGGCTTCTCCAACTACATCCACTGTTCAAGATAAATAATAAGAAATATCAAACTCATGCAAGTAGGTCTGACCACAAACTCTTGACTGAAGTAACTGGGGCTCTCATTTAAATACATTTAATTGAGTCGGGCGTGGTGGCACATGCCTATAATCCCAGTACTTTGGAGGCTGAGACAGGAGGATCGGCGTTCTCAGCCAGCCTTAGCTACTGAGTGAGGCCCTCCGCAACTTAGTGAGACCCTGTTTCAGAATAAAAAAATAGGGCCAGGGAGCCGGGCGTGCTGGCGCACGCTTGTAATCCCAGTACTTTGGGAGGCAGACCGGATGATCAGGGTTCACAGCCAGCCTCAGCGCGTGCTCCCTCCCTCTCTCTCTCTCTCTCTCTCTCTCTCCCCCCCCCTCTCTACTTTGTGAGGCCCTCCACAACTTTGTGAGACCCGGTTTCAAAATAAAGTATAAAAAAAAATAGGGCCAGGGGTGTAGCCCGGAGGTAGAATGACCCTGGGTTCAACCCCCGGTACCGCAATAAATAAATAAATTAATTTATATAGTTGCACTTTCACATTAGAAAGTAAGCCCAGGGGAGCCCCCTTGGAGGCTGAAACAGGAGGACTGCAGGTTGGGGGACAGCCACAGCAACTTAGCAAGACCCTCAGCAACTTAGTGAGATCCTGTTTCCAAAAAAAAGTACTTGGAAGGCTGAGACAGGAGGAATGGAGGTTTGCAGCCAGCCTTAGCAACTTAGTGAGGCCCACAATGCAACTTAGTGAGACCCCGTTTCAAAATAAAGAATAAAAAATAGGGCTGGGGGTGTAGCTCAGAGGTAGAATGCCCCTGAGTTGAATCCCTGGTACTGCAAAAAAAAAAAAAAAAAAAAAAAAAAAAAAAAAGGAATGCCCCTGGGTTCAATTCCCAGTACCAAGAAAAAAAAAATGTATGCCCAGGGGAGAGAACTAACACAATTTTAGACACATTTTTTACCATGTGCAAAATGGCACAGGTGCACTAAGAGATTGCAACATAATCATGAATATCCCTATGTAACCTATAAATATGCATATTCCTGATCCACAATTATATAAATATTGTTCATCCTTTGATTTCCTTGCCACTCTGTCAGTGGTCACTGCTGTCTGGCTATTGTGCCTATGGGGGTAACTACCTTGCTATATTCATCAATGCAATAAATGATTTCATCTAACTCTCTTATAGCCATGTTTGATTTCTAACCTGAATGAGCTGACCAGTGACAGGCTCACACACACACCTTGCAAGGATCTTCTCCCCAAACTCTAGGCCATATCAGGCCATTCCTGAGCCTCAGTACTCAGTGTCTACTACCAATAACCTTAGGGAAGAGCACCAGATAGTCCCATCCTGGAATGCTATGGCTCCAAGAAGCTGCAGTTTGTTCCAATCCCACATTTGGCTCCTGCCTATGTTCCAAGGAGCTTCTACCTGGTTCATCTGAGGCCCAAGTGTAAAAGGAGGTTGGGGCTGGGATGTAGTTCAGTGGTAGAGCACTTGCCTAGCACGCATGAGGCTCTGAATTGGTTCCCAAACACCTGGAAAAAAAAAGAGAAGGCTCCCATGTTTGCTCAGAGTCTGGGATAAGTTACAAGCAGTGATCACTTCTACTGCCATTAGGTCATATAAAACAAAGCAACCAGGTTTCACAATGAAAGTGAGCCAGACAGTCATGGAAGGTATTTCTGAATCAGACTGTTGGGGAGTGTCTATGTATATGTCGGTAAATTATTTTCCCCCAGAAAAAAGCAACAGGACAAAGTTGGTTTAAAGGACTAGTTACCAAAGCCCAAAGCTTCCAGATCTGGCCACAGGTAAGGATCTCTATGCCTCCTGTCACCCTCCAGGATGAGATGCTACCCCAAGACAGAAGGTGATGATACTCCGAGATTCATCCCCCAATAGGTGGACAAAAGAAAACCCTTTCCCTAGCCTCAAAGTACACTCTGTCCTGGGCAGTCTGATCGGATCCACGTGTATGCAATGTGGGGTCAGGAAGCACATGCTGGTAGAGAAATGCCTGAGAGCAGACAGCCCAGCAGAGCCTGAGCAAGAGCCTCATCTTCGGTGGGCACAAACCATGGCAGAGGCTTTGCTGACAGTCCCCATAAAAGCCAGGGAAACTGAATCATGAACAAGTGTCCTCTTAGGCCCTGGCCACAGGTAGTAGCTGCTGTTTCCTGGCCCAGGCGCCCACCTCTAGATCTGATACTTCCCTTTTAAACAAATGAAGATCTTCTCAAAGCACAGCTGGGCAAGAGAGGCCTCTGGGGTTTAAGCAATTCAGAACTCATTCCCCACCCCACCCCATCCCACCCCACCCCCCCACCCCCCCCACCCCGTGAGGGAACAGTACCGACTGCACCAGCCCCCAGCTGAGCCACTAGATCAGCCCTGACTCCCCAAACCATCCAGCCTTATGTGCTGCCCACATTTCCCGACCCCAACCCTCCCCAGGGCTGCCTGTGCTACAAGCTGGTCAAATTATGTTGAGCTGCTGCCAAATCTAAGCAGAGATAAACATTCCGGGAAAAGAAACGCAAGACCGCTGCTCCTCCCACCTCAGGCAAACACCCAGGTGGCCAGAAAAGGGAGTCTCACTGCCAGGGTCAGTAGAGTAGATCCGGCATGGCCCCCTGAGACAGAGCTAGGGAAAGAGGCCTAAACTACTAGGGAGAACTCCCCTGGGAAAGCTGTAGGACTCCTCCACCCTGCAGCACTCACTTCTAAGAGTCTCACACTAGCCCACAGGTGGCGGGACCATGTACTGTCACACCAAACATTATAGCTCCGAACATCACAACCTGCCCTAAGTCACACAGATGGCATATGAGGACGCAAGATTCTAACCCAAGGCTTTCTAAAGTCTATTCCAATGCTCTGACGACCCAGCGACAGATCAGTGACCCATCAGTGGCCCAGTCTGTTGCCTTTTGACCTCAAACCCACCAGCTATCAGCTGGGAGGGACTGAAGCATCTGGCCCAGACCCCTGGACACCAGAAAGTAGAGCCAAGTTGGGGAAAGGAACTGCAAGTAGTGAAAAGGCCACAGCTCTACACCCCACGGATGCTTTCTCCCACCAACCTCAAAACCACCCCGCAAAGGCTTTGGCTGACACCTGCCCAGCTGAACAGATGGGCTTGCCTCCCCCACATACACACACTCCCCAGCAGACTTTCAGCCCCCTCTTGGCCAGGGACCTCCACCTCAAGAGCTGCACCCAGCCATTAAAACCTAAGGGCTCAATTAAAATGAAGACAAGACCTCTACACTCACTTCTGGGGTTGCTGCCTCAGCAGTGGCCTAATCGTCATGGCCTCATGCAAGTCACATGAAGGCAGCCAAGCTAGAGAAAGCCTGAGGCCTCGCTCCACACCCTCTAAAACAGTATCTTGCAGGAAGTTCTTTTGAACAACCAAGTTCAGAATCAATTTAGCAACACCAGTAACTGGCAAAAAGCTGATGATTAGTGACACCATATTATAAAACAAAACGAAGCAGAGCTGTGGTCACCTCTGTGTCTCTCATACTTTCATGAGAAGACCCAATCTAATGAACTTGGATATTTTTCTTTAATTTGTTAATTAATTTCTCTTTCCGCCCAATGCCCAGGCAACAATCAAAAATAAAAGCAAAAAACCAAGCCTCTCTGTGGTCTGGGAACTCACTCTCTCTCTCTCTTCCTCCTTCTCTCTGCTACTCAGAGCCATCTCGGTGGGAGTCTGAGAAAATGAAACTTCAAGATCTCAAATCATATTACTATATCATCAAGCCAGGCATGGTGATGCATGCCTGTAATCCCAGTACTTGGGAGGATTGAGATAGGAGGATTCACAGGTTTGAGGACAACCTCAGCAACCTAGCGAGACTCTCAGCAACCTGAACCTGTTTCAAAACAAAAAATAAAATGGGCTAGGCTCGTAGCTCAAAGGTAGAATGCCCCTGGGTTCAATCTCCAGTACAAAAAAGAAAGAAAAATATATATGTATAACTATATTATCATTAGCTATTATGGAATGAGTACCCTACTATGTGCAGTATATTTATTTATTTATTTATGTGGTACTGGGGATTGAACCCAGGGGCATTCTACCTCAGAGCTACACCCCCAGCCCTTTTTATTTTATTTTTGTTGTTGTTTTGAAGCAGGGTCTCATCAGGTTGCTGGGAGTCTCACTACTTGATGAGTCTGTCCTCGAACCTGTAATCCTCCTATCTCAGCCTCCCAAGTACTGGAATTAAAGGGGTGCACCACCATACCCAGCTATGTGCCATGTACTTAATGTAGACAATCTCAGTCCCAAAAACAGCCCTGTAAGTAAGCATCGACAACCCCATTTCACACAAGAGAATGAAACTCTAAGAAACTCTATAACATGCCTGAAATCAGACATTCAGCAGCAGGGCAGAGTCTACTTCATTTTATAGGACTACTCTGCTTCCCAGACTAACTACCAGGTCCAAAGGAATTCAATTTCCTGCTTTAAAAAAAAAGCCCCCCTCATTACCACAGTTCATGTCTGACCTATTCCAAGTGGTTCCTCCCAAACTTGATATGAAAATATTGAAGTAATTATTGAAGAAATTGAGCAAGAGCATGTAGAAAGGCCTGCTCTGCCAGGGCTCTCCCAGAACGTGACAGAGCTGTTGGCAGGATGCCTGCTGCCTTCCAGGGCCTCTCACTCAGAACAACATTCTCTAAAACCTGGCATTAGAAATAAGCAGCCACCTGTCTGGTGACCCTGGAAGCAGCCTGTGGCTGCCTTGGGCCTGCAGGCCTGTGGGTGACAGGTCAAGGAGAGGTCCAGGCTGGGCTCAGCCTCCTCCTGACTTAGAGAACACAAACCTACCTACCTACCTGAGCTCCCTGAACACACAGAAGCCAGCCAGCTTCAGCCAGGGTTGTTGGGATCCTCTGGGCAGGTGCCAGAAAGGGGCAACCCCCTGCTGACTGGTTACCTTTTAGTCCGACAGCCCCCAGGGTACACAAGCCCTCTGCCCCAGAGAGTCCGCTCACTTATCACTTAGCCTTTGGGAACCTACAGCAGGAGGCAGCTGGGGAGTGCCCCCCTCCAATAGGAGGGCCCCAGACCAGGAATCTACACTGAGGAGGAAATGAACACAATGGTGACAATTTACAAAGAACTTACCCTCATTAATTAAATCTTTATTTACATTGTTTCATTTACTCTTCCAAAACAACCCTCGAAATAGCTACTATTTATCATCTCCATTTACCAGAAGGAAAACCCCAGGTTTAGAGAGAAGTTAAGTCACTTGCCCAAAGGCTCAGGAGAAAACCCTCACTAGGGAGAGTGACTCTATAAGAGGACAGATGTGAACGGAAAGGTCAACTTCCTTCCCCACTTGGGACCTCACTGTCAGTCCCCCCAAAAGAATGAGTTACCCTGAGCTCTCTGGAGAGTCCTACTAGTGTTAGTATGCCAAGTCTGCTCCAAGCTCGATGCAGACCCAAACTCCAAAACTTCCTGAGCCTTGGGTCAAAGCAGGTATATCTCCAAGGCCTTCTCTGGTTCCGTGGACGAGGGGCCTGCCGGCTTCCCACAGGTTCCGGCCCCCGCCTCCAAGACGACTTCCAAGGGACACCACCCAACTTCTCTCCCCCAAGCGGCCAGGATCCTCTCTTTGGGATTAAATATTCTGATCCGGAGCAGAGAGGATAGCAGTCGTGGAAGAGGGCATGGGGAATGTACAGGGACCCCCGTCCAGGAAGTTCAGGGGATTGCCTGTCCTCGGACTGGCGCCGACCCGAGTCCTTACCGAGCAGCGGAGACTCCTCGGGGCAAGCGAGCAGCGGGACTGCCGTGGTGCGGGACACTAGGTCCGTAGTCAAGTTGCTGGCGGGGCCGGGGCCAGAATCCTCACCAGGGCTGGAGTCGCGACCCGGGCGAGACTCAGAGGAGACGCCTAAAGGAGGCGGCGGCCGGGCCCCTCTGGGCCGGAGCTCCCCGGAGGGCTGCTCGCTGGAGGTGGCGCCGTTCGAGCCGCTCCGCTGCGGTGTGGAGACTCCGACCAGCTGAGGCAGGCGGCTCAGGTCGCGGCCGGACAGGTAGTAGACGAAGGTGACGCCGAGGTGCAGCGCGCAGACAGCCACGAGCAGGCGGCAGGCCCGCTGCAGGGACGCGCCGGGCATCGCGGCGCTGCCGCCCAGGAGCGGCTCCCGAAACCTCATCTTCCCGCCGCTGCTTTAAGAGGGGGGTGGGTTACAGGCGGGGAGGGCGGCCCGCCCGCGGGCCGCCGGCCAGGCTCAGCCAGACCACGGCCACTGGGGGAGGGGCCGGGGGGCGAGCGCGCGGCGGCGAGCGCGGAGACTCCGGGCGGCCGGACCCGGGAGCAAGCAGAAGGGCGCCGGAGGCGCGGGCGGGGGCGGGGCGGGGCCGCCGGCGGGGGCGGGGCCGAGGCCAGGGGTTTTCTGGACGAGGGCGGGACCTCTGGGAAGCTGGGGCGGGGCGGGGCCTGGGGCGGGGCTAGCATCGGGGGCGGGGTCTCTGGAGGGTGGGCTGCAGGGGCGGAGCCGCCCCCAGGGCGGCGGCGCGGAGCTCTCGCCCCGCCCGCCTGGCCGCCCAGGGCCAGACTCCAGAGAAGACCGCACGCCGCCCTCCTCTTCCCAAGCCTTCCTGGTGGGGCTTCGGTCGCTGCCAAGCCGCGCCTCCTTCTTCTCCAACAAGCAGCCCTCGAGAGGCCCCTCCACTTCCTGGGGTACCCAAAGACTGGGGTGCGGGCTTGGGACTGCAGCACAGGGGCAGAGAACCCGGAGGAGAGGAGAGCCAGCGGGACGTTGTCTGGAGGGGTTGGGGACTTTAGGGGGTTGAGGAACCGGGGGAAAAAGGTTGCCCAGGAAACGGGCTTCGATGCCCCGCGATCGGTGGAACTGTGGCAGAGAGATTCTCTGGGACGTTCGAAACCCCCTCTTTTAGCCTAGCTGGGTCCCGCTGCCTAGGTGGGGGACCTGCAAAAAGGCTCAGTTTACTGGGAACCCTGCGGTGAAGTGGACCAGTTGCCACTTCGCTCTTACGCTCGCAATCTCTCTCTCTCTCTCTCTCTCTCTCTCTCTTTCTCTCTCCTCACTGTCGTGTATGCTGGGTTGGGGAATCTTAGAGATCAGCCCAGCTCGGTTCTGGGGGTGAGGGGGTGCCTCCACGTCATGAGGACACATGCTGTGAGTGGCAGGGTCGCAAGAACCTTCAGTAACTCGCGCTGGCATGCAGGAGAGCAGCTTTTTTTTTTTTTTTTTTTTACAATCTACACTGGGCTGTAACAATCTTATGAAGACAAAATTGTCCATTTTACAGATTAAGAGTTCAGGGCCCAGGGAGGTTAAGAAATTTGCCTAAGATCCCACAACTTGAGCCGGGCGTGGTGGCGCACGCTTGTAATCCCAGTACTTTGGGAGGCGGAAACCGGAGGATCCAGGTTCGCGGCCAGCCTTAGTTCTCTCTCTCTCTCTCTCTCTCTCTCTCTCTCCTTAGTGAGGCCCTCCGCAACTTCATGAGACCCGGTTTCAAAATAAAGTATAAAAAAACAGGGCCGGGGGCGTAGCGGGGAGGTAGAATGCCCCTGGGTTCAATCCCCAGTACTGCAAAAAAAAAAAAAAAGATCCCACAACTGATGAGAGGTAGAATTCTGGCTCCAGAACCCTTATTTACCACCACCACTACCCCTCTCTCCCACACACACATTTTCCCTTGTTGATTAGTAAGAAAAGGAGGGAGGCTGTGTGGGTGAGACTTCATTGCTGAAGCCACTGGACCTAGATTTGACCCAGAGGCCTCAGACCCACCTGGTGCTTGAGTGACCTTACCCTGGGAAGACTCGGGTAGGTGCTGTCATTGATGTGAATAGGGAAGCTGAGGGCTCTGGCAGCCAATTTAGAGACAGGGAATGTTACCACTAGCTACTATATTTTGAGAGCTAACTATACGCCAGTATTTGCCATGAAATAAATGTTTTTACTGTCCCCACTTCATAGATTAGAAAACCCAGGCTGAGAGCCAGGCGTGGTGGCTCACACTCGTAATCCCAGTAACTTGGGAGGCTGAGACAGGAGGATTGCAGGTTCCCAGCCAGCCTCAGCTACTTTGTGAGGCCCTCCACAACTTAGTGAGACCCTGTTTCAAAGTAATGAATAAAAAATAGGGCTGGGGGTGTAGCTCGGAGGTAGAATGACCCAGGGTTCAATCCCCAGTACCACAAAAAGAAAACCCAGGCTGAGGAGTTGACACTTGGTTGTGATCATGCAGAATCTACTTTTTTACTTAACTTCCTGGTCACTAGGTCCTGCAGATCTTCCTCATTTCACTAGCCGTTCCTCTATTACCCTTTTGGACTTTTCTTCCTCTTTCCCAGTTGTTGGGGAAGGCCCCAGGCCACAGTCCATGATGCTCTTTTTTGTTTATACTCAACTCCTTAGGTGTGGGATGTGTGTGCGTATGTGCATGTGTGTGTGGAGGGGGGTGCTGGGGATTAAACACAAGGGCATTCTACCTCTGAATGCCCTTTTAGTTATTTTGAAACAGGGTCTCATTAGGTTGTTGAGAGTCTCTACATTGCTGAGACTGGTCTTGAACCTGCGATCCTCCTGTCTCAGCCTCCCAAGTGTTGGAATTTATAGGTATGTGCCACCATGCCTGGCTTACTTTTTATCTTGAAACAGGGTCTTGCTAAATTACTGCTTTAACAAGACCTGAACCTGTGATCCTCCTGTCTCAGCCTCCCAAATACTGGAGTTACAGGTGTGCACTGTCACACCCAGGTCCCAGCTAGGATAACAACTGTATGCAGACAACTCCAAATTTCTGTCTCCTGCCCAAATCTCTTGCCTGACATCCACACTCATGTATCAGTGTCTCAAATTCATCACATCCTGCCCCCAACAACCTAATCCCTACATTCTGTTCCCATTTTCACCTCCCCAGAGAGTGGCACCATTGTCCATCCAATTGCCCAAGAACAAAACCTGAAAGGTGTCCTTCATGTGCTTCTTATTCCCAAAGGCCATTTCCAGACCCTCAGCAAGTCTTGTCAGTGCTACCTTCAAAATACCAGAATTCACTTGCTAACTCTGCTGCACTCATTGCGGTCTAAGCCACCATCAGCTCAGCCTGGTTTATATGGTCTCCTAATTGGTCACCCACTTCCACCTCTTCCATACCCCCTCCCCAGTCCTCCTTTCTCCCTGCCTTAGGCCTTTGTACTTGCTATTCACTTAACCTGAAACACTCTTCCCCCATATTTCATTCAGGTCTCTCAAATGTCACTTTATGAGACAGACCTTCTTGGACTCACCTATGTAGAATAGTCTCCTGCCCAAATGTGCTTGCCCTGCTTGATTTTTTCCAAAGCAGGTATTACTACCCAACATCATGCGTTTATTTCCTGTTGTCACCCGCATTAGAAGATCGGCTACATGTAGGAAGGAACTTTCTCTCTTGCTTACTCCTGAATCCTTGGCCCCTAGAACTGAGCCTGGCACAGTTGATAAATATTTGTTAAAACACTTGGTAAATGAATACTTGTGGGTTGTTGTTGTTTGGTTTCATTATTGATGTTGTTGGGTTTTGTTTGTTTGATTTGCAGTGCTGGGGATTGAACCCAAGGCCTCACACATACTAGGCAAGTGTACTCTAGCACTGAGCTACATCCCCAGCCCCATGATCATCTTTGTTTTGTTTTTGTGGTACTAGGGACTGAACTCAGGGGCATTCCACCTCCAAGCTACACTCCCAGCCCTTTTTACTGTGGTTTTTTTTTAAACAGGGTCTTACTAGGTTGCTGAAAGTCTTACTACATTGCCAAGGCTGTCCTCAAACCTGTGATCCTCCTGTCTCAGCCTCCCAAGTACTGGTATTACAGGCATGTGTCACCATGCCCAAGCAACCTATGATTTTTTTTTTTTTTTTTTGGTACTGGGGATTGAACCAGTGGTGTTCTACTTCTGAGCTACACCCCCAGCCCTATTTTATTTTATTTTATTTTATTGTGGTACTGGGAATTGAACCCAGGGACATTCTACCTCTGAGCTATACCCCCAGCCCTACTTTTTTTTTTAAAGGTCTCACTAAATTGTAGAAGACCTCACTAAGTTGCTGAGGCTGGCCACAAACCTGTGATTCTCCTGTCTCAGCCTCCCAAGTACTGGGATTACAAGCGTGCGCTACCATACCCAGCTTATTTTTTATTTTGAAACAGGATCTCGCCAAGTTGTTGAAGCTGGCCTCGAACTTGTGATCCTTCTGTCTTAGCCTCCCAAGTATTGGGATTACAGGCATGACTTCTTCCAACTGTCCCCAGCTCTTTCCATTCTTGACTTTGTCAAGTAAAATTAATCCCATCAAGTGAGACACCTAGAGAAGTTGTAGAGCTGCCTCACCAAAAGCTGGGGCCCAGGTGTGACAGGTGGCCCATCCAGTGCTCATCTACCCAGAATCTCCAGCTCTCTGCTTCACCTGCAGCTGGCCTGTGGCCACTTAGCAGCCTCTCTTCTGCCCTCTCACAGCACCAGCTTCCATACCTCTCTGTTTACCTTTCTCTTTTCACCCTCATAGATCAGAAGGGCAGAGAATGGTGCCTGGCATATGGTAGACAGTTATTTCAGAGATCTATTGCAGCATAACATACCACCCCAAAACTTGATATCTTAAAACATTTTCTCACAGTTGTTTAGTTGACAAGGTGGCAGTGCCACCTTGCGTAGTGTCCACTGGAACACCAGCACAGTTGGAAGTTCCAAATGGCCTCACTCACATGGCTGGAAGTTGGTGCAGGCTGGGTTATATGGAATGGGTTGTGAGTCCTGGGGCCTCCATTCTCCCTGTTGACCTCTCCCCAAAGGCCACATGCATGCTTGCATTTCCCCACAAACTAGATGATGTGTTCCAAAAAGGAGCATTTCAAGAATAAGACAAGAAAATGCAGATCTCTTAAGGCCTGGCCTTAAGCATCACTTCTGTGGGCATTCTTTTGGTGAAAACAAATTACAATACCTAACATACATGAGGCCCTGGTTTGATCCCCAGTACCTCAAAGAAATTAAATAAACACATACAAAAATAAATAAAAGAGCTGGACATGGTGACACATGCCTGTAATCCCAGTACTTGGGATACTGAGACAGGAGGACTGCAGATTCAAGGCCAGCGTCAGCAACTCAGGCCATTCACAACTTAGTGAGACCCTGTTACAAAATTTAAAAAATAAAAATAAAATAGGACTAGAGGTGTAGCTCTGAGGTAGAATGCCCCTAGGTTCAATCCCCAGTACCACAAAAACAAACAAACAAATATACAGCACAGTCTAGATTCATGGAGGGTAAAAATAGACTCCACCTCTTTATGGGAGGAGGGGCAAAAAATTGGCAGGTACCGCTGGGCATGGTGGCGCAGGCTTGTAATCCCAGTACTTTGGGAGGCGGAGACCAGAGGATCCAGGTTCGCGGCCAGCCTCAGCTCTCTCCCTCTCTCTCTCTCTCTCTCTCCCTGTCTCTCTCTCTCTCTCTCTCTACCTAGTGAGGCCCTCCACAACTTCATGAGACCCGGT
>PVJS01053477.1:0-13274 GCA_004027185.1 Glis glis | reverse complement strand
AAGGGTCCCAATCACTGAAGGAGACCAAGAATTGGGCCTGCAAATGGACATTATACCAATCAAGTGAGAATAACCATTCAGTAAAGGCTATTCACCTTTCAGGCTCACCTAGTAGCAACTATCTACCTCCAGGATAAGAAACTATAAAGGGAGAGAGATTAAACATAGGAAACCTACAGAGTGAGAAAGAGAGAGAGAGCTACCAAAAGAAACAAAGGTATAAACTTAAAAAACCTGAACATCATGAAAAGGAAGAATAGCAAGGAAACAGTGAGCTCCCACAACCCCACAACAACAGAACCCACCAACACAGAAGTGCAAAGATTGCCAGAAGGACAATTCAGTACTTTAATAGTAGAAATAATAACAGTATTTCTGAAAAGAATTCAGAGAGAGCCTGAAAGCAATGAAGGATCAAATAAACAAAGAATCTGACACCCTGAACAGGAATCAAAAAGAAGCTCTGAAGGAAGTAAAGGATGCAATAATTGAAATGAAGGCATCAATACAGACCATCAACAATAGACTGGACCACATGGAAAACAGAATCTCACTCTTAGAAGATGACCTCTCCAAAAATGAATGCATAATATATAAATTAGAAAAAACATTTTGATAGCATGAATTGGATATTGAAGACATATCAGCCAGTCTTAAAAAAGCAAATCTAAGAATAATTGGCATAGAAGAGGGAATAGAAGCTGAAACCAAAGGAGTCAATAATCTATTCAGAGAAGTAATGTCAGAAAAATTTCCAAACATAGACAAAGAGGTCAACACACAGGTACAGGAAACATATAGTACCCCTAATAGACAAGATCAGAGAAGAGGTTCACCACGCCACATAATAATCAAATTGACTAATGTAGAGGCCAAGGAGAGAATCCTAAAGGCAATGAGAGTAAAAGACCAAGTAACATTCAGAGGCAAAGCAATAAAAATCACTCCGACCTTCCACATCATGAAAGCCAGGAGGGCCTGGGGTGACATAATCCACACTCTGGAAGAACACAACTTCCAGCCAAGATTTATCTACCCAGCAAAGCTATCTATCAAATGCGATGGGGAAATAAAAACCTTCCATGACAAACAGAAGCTGAAAGACTTTATGTCTTCCAAACCAGAACTAGAGAAAATACTCAAAGAGATTAATTACAAAGAAGAAATAATGAGAAAATCAGCAGCAGAGAAACAGTGACTTCCATCAAACAAACAACTAGGCAAAGAACAAACACTACCTCAAACAGAAATTGAAACTCAAAATGTTAGGGATTAAAATCCATCTCTCAATAATCACGCTGAATTTAAATGGCCTCAATTCCTCAATCAAAAGACATAAGGTGGAAAAATGGATTAAAAATCACAATCCATCTATATGCTGCCTGCAAGAAACATACCTTACAAGTAAAGATACACACAAACTAAAGGTGAAGGGATGGAGCAAGGTAATCCACACTAATGGAACTCGAAAACAAGCAGGAGTAGCAATTATGATATCAGACAAATTAGACTTCAAACCTAAACTTATCAAAAGAGACAAAGAAGGTCATTTCTTACTGGTAAAAGGAACAATCCAGCAGGAGGATATAACAATAGTCAACATTTGTGCCCCAAACATAGGTGCAAACACTTTCATAAAAGAAACTCCTTGTGACATTAAATCACACATATATCCCAATAAAATAATATTGGGAGACTTCAACACCCCCCCACACCACTAGATTGAACGTCAAGACAAAAGGTCAGTAAAGATGCCTCAGACCAAAGGAACACCATAAACCAATTGGACCTAGTAGACACATACATAATATTCCACCCAACTACAGCTGAATTCACATTTTTCTCAGCTGCTAATGGAACCTTCTCTAATATAGACCATATCTTAGTCCACAAAATGAGTACTAGCAAGTTCAAAAAATGTGACATAATCCCCTGCGTCTTTTCAGGCCATAATGGAATGAAGCTAGGAAGACCCAGAAAAATCTCATAAACACGTGGAGACTGAACACTACACTGCTGAATGAGGAATGGGTCAGAGAACAAATAAGGGAAGAAATTGAGATATTCCCAGAAACAAATGAAAACAGAGACACAACATATCAAAATCTCTGGGACACCCTGAAGGCAGTATTAAGAGGAAAATTCATAGTACTGAGTGCCCACATAAGAAGAACAGAAAATCACCAAATAAATAACCTAATGACAAACCTCAAAGCCCTTGAAAAACAGGAACAGTCTAACCTCAAAGCCAGTAGAAGACAGAAAATTATTAAAATCAAAGCAGAAATCAATGAAGTAGAGAATAAAAAAAATACAAGAAATCAACAAAACCAAAAGCTGGTTTCTTGAAAAAATAAACAAGATAGATAAACCACTAGCCAACCTAACCAAAAGAAAGAGAGAATCAACCCAAAATTACTAAAATAAGAGATGAAAAGGGTGATATTACCACCGACAGCATGGAAATCCAGAGGATTATCAGAAACTACTTTGAAAAACTACACTCCAACAAAATATAAATTCTAGAAGAAATTGACAAATTTCTAGACACGTACAACCTTCCTAAGTTGAACCAAGAAGATATAGAAAATTTAAATCGCTGGGCGTGGTGGCGCACCCTTGTAATCCCAGTATTTTGGGAGGTGGAGACGGGAGGATCTGGGTTTGTGGCCAGCCTCAGCTCTCTCTCTCTCTCCCTGTCTCTCTCTCTCTCTCACTCTCTCTCTACTTAGTGAGGCCCACTGCAACTTTGTGAGACCCAGTTTCAAAATAAAGTATAAACAATAGGGCTGGGGGTGTAGCGCAGAGGTAGAATGCCCCTGAGTTCAATCCCCGGCACTGCAAAAAAAAAAGAAACTTTAAATCAACCAATAGCAACCAAAGAGATTGAAGCAGCAATAAGGAGCCTACTATCAAAGAAAAGTCCAAGTCCAGATGGTTTCCCAGGTGAATTTTAAAATCCTTTGTAAAAGAACTAATCCCAATGCTCCTCAATCTATTCCCTGAAATAGAAAGAAATGGGACTCTCTCAATTACATTCTATGAAGCCAACATCACATTGATACCAAAACCAAATAACGACAGCTCAAGAAAAGAAAACTATAGACCTACATCGTTGATGAACCTGGATGCAAAACTTCTAAACAAAATACTAGCAACGCACATTCAAAACCACATCACGAAAGTCATATGTCATGACCAAGTCGGGTTCATCCCAGGAATACAAGGCTGGTTCAACATACAAAAACAATCCATGTAATCCAGCGCATAAACAGAACTAAAGACAAAAATCACGTGATAATTTCAATAGATGCTGAAAAAGCATTTGACAAAATCCAACACCCATTCATGATAAGAATACCGCAGAGAATTGGAATAGAAGGGACATACCTCAACATCATAAAGGCAATATACAATAGTCCTACAGCTAACATCATACTGAATGGGGAAAAACTTCGAGAGCTCCCCTTAAAAACATGAACAAGATAAGAATGTCCACTGTTACCACTGCTTTTCAATATAGTACTTGAGAATCTAGCCAGAGCAATAAGGCAAGAGAAGGAAATAAAAGGAGTACAAATAGGAAAAGAGGAGCTGAAACTATATTTGCAGATGACATGATATTATACTTAAAAGATTCAGCAAACTCAACCAAAAGGCTCATAGAACTGATCAACAAATTCAGCAAAGTGTCTGGATACAAAATCAATCTTAAAAAAATCAGAAGCTTTTCTATATGCCAACCATAAATCCACTGAAAAAGAAATCCAGAGGACATTTCCACTCACAATATCCCCCAAAACAATAAAATACTTGGGAATAAACCTAACCAAGGAGGTAAAAGACCTCTACAAGGAAAATTTTAAGACATTGATAAAAGAAATTGAAGAAGATCTTAGAAGATGGAAAGATCTCCCATGCTCTTGGGTAGGCAGAATAAATATCATCAAAATGGCCATTCTTCCAAAAGTGCTTTACAGATTCAATGCAATACCTATTAAACTACCAAAGTCATTCTTCACTGACATAGAAAAATCTGTCCTTAAATTCATTTGGAACAACAAAAAACCCATATTGCCAAAGTAGTGCTCAGCAACAAGAACCAAGTAGGAGGCATCACAATATCTGACTTCAAACTACACTACAAAGCCATAGTAATAAAAACAGCATGGTATTGGCAGAAAAGCAGACACATAGACTAATGGAGCAGAATAGAAGACTCTGAAACAAATACACACACCTACAGTCAATTGATTTTTGAAAAAGGGGCTAAAAACATGCACTGGAAAAAAGATAGCCTCTTGAACAAATGGTGCTGGAAAAACTGGGTAACCATAAGCAGAAAAATAGAAATAAACTCCACTTCTCCACTTTCTCACCTAGCACAAGAGTCAGTTCAAGATGGATCAAAGACCTAGAAATCAGACCAGAGACCTTGCAGCTACTTGAAAAGGGCATAAGTCCAACACTTCAACACATAGGCACAGATAAAACTTCCTCAACAAGACCCCAAAGGCACAAGAAATTAAAATGAGGATCAATACATGGGATTGCATTAAACTGAAGAGCTTTTGTGCAGCAAAGGAAACAATGAAGAACCTCAACAAGGAGCCAACTGAATGGGAGAAGATTTTTGCCAGCTCCTCTGATAGAGGACTAATATGTAGAATATACAGAGAACTTAAAAAAGTCACCACTAACAAATCAAATAACCCAATCAAAAATTGGGAAAGTGAACTAAATAGACACTTCACAGAAGAAGAAACACAAATGGCCAGTAAATGTATGAAAAAATGTTCAACATCATTAGCAATCAGAGAGATGCAAACCAAAACTACCCTGGCATTTCACCTAACCCCAATTAAAATGGCAATCATTAAAAACACAAACAACGAAAAATGCTGGCAAGGATGTGGAGAAATAGGAACTCTAATACACTGTTGGTGGGATTGCAAATTAGTGCAATCACTTTGGAAAACAGTGTGGAGGATCCTCAGAAGAATGGGAATGAACCTACCATATGACACAGCAATACCACTTCTAGGCATCTATCCAAAAGAACTGAAACCAAACTACCAGACTAATGCATGTGTATCTATGTTTATAGATGCACAATTCACAATTGCCAAACTTTGGAACCAGCCGAGATGTCTATCAACTGATGAATGGATTACAAATCTATGTGATATGTATACAATGGAATTTTATGCAGCCATGAAGAAGAACAAAATTACATCATTTACAGGGAAATGGAGGAAACTGGAGAAAATTATGCTAAGTGAGATTAGTCAGTCCCAAAGAGTAAAAAGTCAGATGTTCTCCTTAATATGTGGAAGCTATGGAGAATTGGACTTAGAAGGACTCCAGACAAAGGAGAAAACTTTAGATGAGCAAGAAGGGGTCCTGAGGGAGATGGGAAGGGTGAAGAGGGAAACCCACTAATGTACATGATGTATACACAAATTTATCAGAGGCAATTACTATGCTGAGCAAGAAAAGGAGGGAATAGGGTAGGATTTGAGGGAGGGCTAAATGAGCAATGTGTGCATGCATACTTCTGATACCCTGACATTTATCAAAATGTATAACTACAATGCACCAATAAATGAATATATATAAAAATATAATAAAAAATAAAGAAAAGTTGCATGAATGTGGTCTCTCAAAGTATTTTATTCTGCCCACCTTTTTTGTGATGATATAAGATGATACAAAGCCCACAGGATGAGACTAAGGAATCACTGAGCACTTAGCCACACACTATGACCTTAACTCTTGCAGTTTCATGTATGACAGTATAACTAACATGGATTTCTTTTTCTTTCATCACAAGTTAGCATATAGGCAATTTGTTTTTACCATAGATCTCACCAATTTCAGCTTGTGCTTTCTTTTCTTTCCTTATTAAAAGAAAACACTTAAACTTTTCATTTCAAGGAAGCACTTTACAATATCTCATTGGTATATCTGAATTGCCAGAATCACTACCATTGTGTTTTGTGGCTATTATTAAGCAAAATAAGGGTAATTTGGATATGAGCACTTGGATACTGTGACCATTGACCTGATAATCAAGCCAGCTACTAAGAGACTAACAGGGAAGTAGCTTGTAAAGTATAAATACATTGGACAAAGGGATGATTCCTGACTCAGACTTGACAGAGCAGGATGACACAAGATTCCAACACATTCCTCAGGGTGGTAGACAATTTAAAAATTGTTAATTTTTATTGTTTATTGTTTATTTTATTTTATTTTATTTTTTATTTCTCGAATTTTCCACTTAATAGTTTTGACCACAGTTGATTGTGGGTAACTGAAACCTGGAAAAGAGAAAATATAGATAGAGGAGATTATTATTTAGACATCACGTGTTTTTCTGCAAGGTATCTCAAAAATAGAAACAGACAGATTCCTAACAAATTAGTGTGAAACTATGTTGAGATCTGGATCAAAACTCAAGATTGTTTACCTTCTTTTTGTGCTTAATTTCTTATTATTGATTTTGTTGATTTCAGAAACTTAGCAAATAAGTATAAATTTTATCTAGCAAACAAATATTTAAAAGTAGCCTGAAATTGCTTTTTTAGAATATACAAAGGGGTCATATTAAAATATATACTAAAAAGTAACATACAATTATAGTAATTAACATTTAGTTGTAATGTTCATAATTAAGTTCAAGTGAAATAACACAGTAATTAATCTTAGGTATAAATAAGCACTCATTACATAACAAATATCATATCAATGAGTTCTTTTATTGTTCCAAATGGATCCAAACTGGATCCAAAATGACTTAAGCAGAAGATTAAGGATGACTTAAGCAGGATTTAAAATGTGCTCAAACTTTATATTATGCCACCAAGAAAAATATTTTCTATTTCTCTTTCTTATCACCTTTCTGCTCCCAAAAGTTTCCATTTTCAGCCAGCTTTCCACTCATGCTTTCAAGATATATGTTGTAGAATGAGTTTGTATACTCTCTCTCATTTAAATTTAGTTGGAAATTCACAAAAAGACAGTAAAATTCCTAGTATGTGTTTTTGATCAATAGCAATACTGAAACCAACTGATATGCTAAATAAAGCTGATTGATTTGCAGTGTAGATACAGTTTGGAGGCCGAGCATTACTCATAAGCCATATATATTATAAAAGTATTCCCTATGGCTATTGCTTAAAAGAATTTCTATCTTTTTAAATTATATCTGGTCTTCAAATTCACACATTTTAATTTTAATTTTAATTTGCAAGTTGTTAAATAAGAAGGCTGAATTCCTTTCATAGAGAGAATGCTGTCATATTATGTGATGTAATTCAAGAAGATATGACATCAAAATAAAGGTGAATATATTTGTTTTGACTAAAGGGAAAAGACATTTATTGATTAAACAGCAATGGGCAAATGTGGAAAAACATTGGTAGCAGAAAATATTTGCCTAATGATCTAATAAGCAAAAAAGTTTGCATAATAGAAGTAAAGAGGAAGTTAGGAGATAAAAACCTTAAATAAAGAATGAAAAGTATTAAGGAAACTAGGGCAACCCATTCATTCATTCATCAATGGAAGGTCACCTAGGCTGATTCCATATTTTGGCTATTATGAATTGTGCTGCTGTTAACATGGATATGCATGTATCATTACAATAGTCTGATTTCAATTCTTTTGGAAGAATACTCATATACCCACGTAATGGAATTTTACTCAGCCATTAAGAACAAAATTATGTAATTCATAGCAAAATGAATGGGACTAGAAAATATTATGCTAAGTGAAATTAACCAGTCTCAGAAAGTGAAGAGTTGTATGTTTTCTCTCATATGTGGAAGCTATTTAGAAATTGGGGAACAAAAGGAACTTCAGATAAATGAGGAGAGATTCTAGTAAAATGGTAGAAGGGGATTAAGCAAGGGAGGTGGGGTGGCAAGGAGACTTGGTGAAGAAACAGTTAAAATAATGCTATATACCTACAGAAAATTATCAACACCAATCTCAGTGACATATACAGGGAGAGGAGAAGGATCTGGAGGGAAATACAACAACTATTATGTGCATGTATATTCCTATCACTCTGAACTTCATTATGACTTATATTACAACACATCAATAAAAGTACATTAAATAGATAAAATATGTAAAGAACAACAGAAAAAACAAAAGCAATAGAGGAAAAAATGGGAACCCACTTAAAAACAGAAAACAAAGATTTCAGTTCATCTAGGCATGGAGTTGCATTATTTTATCCAAAAATAACTTAAAGTTACTCCCTTGAAAGAAGGTGTAGCACATTTGTTTGCCTGGGTTTAGCAGAAGAGCTACAACATGGGGTAGAAAAAGCCATACAACTGAGTAGAAGGGTAAGGGATTGATTGGTGTCACAGATGATGGGATCTTGGCTAGATAGGAAAGAAAACGAATGTGGCAGTCAAATAACACATAAAAAGGGATTGGAGTTCTTGATGGAACTGGAAAGATGGCTGTTGACATTGAGAGAGTGATAGAATAGCAAAAATAGGAGATTATGTTCAAAGAGTGCAGCAGTATTGATTTCAGAGCTGAAGAGGATTGGGGAGATAGTTCTGAGTGTGGCCATGGGAATGAGGCTGCTACAGCAGCATGTGAATAAAGCTTATTCAAATTATACTGGAATTTGTGCAAGGTTTAATCTTTCTAGGCTTGTCTAATTTTAACCCAATGTTGGGTTCTGTGAATGTTGGTCAGGAGAATTTTAAAAATTCTCAGATTCTCCAGTAATAGATATGAGATATAATATAATAAATATTACTGTTTCCAGTAATAGATATAAGAATATAGAAATAATCATTCATGCCACCAAGATCCCCAACCAGTGTTTAAAGATTTATTCCTATATGAGAACTGACTCAATTTTTCAAAAATAAATATAGTGAGCACCTTTTTTGTTAGATATTGCTTTATACATAAGAGATATGAAAATGATATGACACAATATTTTTTTTAGAAAACAAAATGCATATTGTGGATATTACTATAGAAGAACACATTGGAAGAAAATAGAGGTGTAGAAGCCAGGAAAAGATTAACAGAGTAGATTCCATTATCTAAAGTAACTGGAGGAAAGGAGAGGAAGGAAAATAGGTATGTTACTATGGAGAAATCTCCTAAGGATGAGTTTTCAAAACTACCAATTAAGATGAAACCCATAATCCTCTTAATCAAAAAGAAATAAAATGCTTTGATTATCTGAAAACTATCCTAATCAAGAACATTACGGGAACCTCTCTGATTAATATCATATTCAAATGATTATTAATTAGGAGCAATGCAGTACATTAACATAAGATTTTAAAATATTAAATTCAGTATATTCTAAGATTCTCACAAATATGGAAAATTAAAAGATTTAAATTTGAGAACATAAAATGTACTCAAACATAAATGCTCACATAGATTATAAAAACTGTCAGTAAAATAATTCTTGGACAGATATGCCATACTTCATTTGCAGTATTTTCCACCCACTGTTATTCACAGAATTATGGGGAAATATTTTTCAAAGTATATCCCACAAGGAACCATGAATACTTTACCATACAATTATTAATTTACATGAAACTAGGAAGAACTTTAAAATCTATCATGCAATATATTCATTCATTTCATGTATAACTCTTCAGGACTGTAAATCTGCTTCTTTGTGATGCTAGGATGATGGTTGGTGCTGCTGATGTCCACTCATTTCTGAAAATGTCTCATTAGTGCTGGAGACTTATATATGTACAGAGATTAGAGGGAAGGAGGAAACAGGCACAACAAACTTTTTCTAATATTGAACCCAATCTTCTAAGCTAAAGAAAAAATGCTGTGTTCAATACAAAGTGTATCAGACAGATTTAACTCTGGGCTTAGACCTCAAAGGATTTATCTCTCAGTTCTATGGCAGGTAGGAAACAGGAATCAGATGCTGAAAAAAGAAACTGAGCTAAATTCTTTACAACCTTTGGACATAAATCGAACTCTTTTGAGAGCTAATAATGTAATAACAAAAGGAAAATAATGTTTCCCACATAGTTGTCAAGATACACTCAGCTAGGCCATTGTAATGGTTTGGATTTAGAATGTCCCTCCAGCCCTCACAGAAACAAGGCAGCAATGCTGGAAGCTGGGCTTGACTGCTAAGGAGGGGTCCCTGGGGGTGTGGCCTTGGGGATTATATAAGGTCTTCTCCTCCCCCTGCTTGTTCTCTCTGCTTCCGGCCTCCATGATGTGAGAGTGGAGCCCTTGCTCTCTTCCTCTCTGCTCCCCACTACCATGCCCTGAGCTCCACAGACCTGGCCTGACATATGCTGAACTCTGGAATCTCCCCAAAACTGTGAGCGAATAAATCTTTCTTCCTCTACGTTATGTCATCAGTCATTTTGGATTATATCAGTGAGAATGCTGTCTGAGACAGCCATGGAATAGATAAGCACAGAAATCAGTCTGATGTGAGTTGGGAAGTATTTCTCCAAATTATAGCTATAACATTTGAATCACATCATCTCCAAGGTCACAATGTTAGGGAAGGGAAAGGTAGGAAGAAAGAAAGGAAGGAAGGAAGGAAGGAAGGAAGGAAGGAAAGAGAGAGAGACGACTTTGGTGCAGTGGGAGAAAATAGATGCATTTCACCTACCTCGCATCAACCTATTTGTAATCATATCACTTTGATACTGATTAATGGCTATGGCAGTATGAGTAGTGTTTCCCAGACACCAGTAAGTACTAGGTTAGCAGAGATTCTGGGAGGCAGGGAGAGAAATCAATTAAAAAAATTGAACTCCACTGGAGTAATGGCTGAGGTCCATAATAGGACCAGCCATATTTACAGGAGGAAGGGAACTTCCTATCCTAGAGAAAGCAACCCACTGAAGAAAATCTCTGGTGTACAGGCTAGTTAATGAAACTTGTTAAAGAAAAAAATGCTGATGAGGAATTAAGGAACTAAGTTTAGACATGCTTTCCCTTATTTCTACTTCTGCTTAATTTTTAAGTGAGCTTACATTTGAATGTCAGTCTGGTGAAATCAAAATAGCATTATTGGTTCCCTGAAGATTTCTTTTTATTTTTTTTAACTGTCTTCATAAAACCATGAAAAGTATATATATTTTCTGGGTACCATGTGATGCTTCAGATCATGTATACATTGTCCAATGTTTAAATAAAGGTAAACAAGCCAGGCAAGGTGGCACATGCTTGTAAACCTAGTACTTGGGAGGCTTCAACCAGAGGATCGGGGTTTGCAGCCAGCCTCAGCTACTTAGTGAGGCCCTCCGCAACTTAATGAGACCCTGTTTCAAAATAAAGAACAAAAAATAGGGCTTTGGGTGTATTCCGGAGGTAGAATGCCCCTGGGATCAATTACCGGCATCAACAAAACAAAAATAATAAATAAATAAATAATAAATGTAAGCATACCTGTCTCCTCAAATATTCATCATTTCTTGGTGGTGAAAATATTTAAAATCCTTTCTTCTAGCTGTTCTGAAATATGTAATACATTATTTATAGTCATGCAATTGTGCAACAGTACTCCAAAACCTTCTTACTCCAATCTGACTATAACCTATTACCTACTTAGCAACCTTCCCCACCCTTCCTTTCACCCTGAAGTTTTTATAGGTTGACTCAAGGTAAACTGGATTTAGGTTTATCTTTGAATTTCCAGCTTAGAAAATTTTTATTCTATTCTGTTCTAATATTTGCTACTTCTTTTTATGTGTAACCGTCACTAAAGGAAATAAAAAGTTGAGTAAATGTTTCTTCTCCCAAGGAACATTCAGACAACAGAAAAGTGAATTAAATTCACTGTGGGACAAATAAATAATTATGGGACAAAACAAACCATGGTAAGTCCATTAAATATCATATAAAGTAATGTAGGAATAAAACAAAAGAGAGAACATTTTTAGTTGGAGAATAAAGAAAAATTGAAATATTATTCTTCTTTAAAAATCTCTTTAAATTTTCACCACAACAATTATTCATTTAAACATATGTGTTATAGGAATTGACAAATCATTCCCCAATCCCTCCATACCCCATATTTATAATTCCCAACTTCCTGCTAAACACATTTAGATCATATTTTCCCCTCCTGCTGACTACAACTGGTACCACTGCTTTTCCAATCAAAATGGCTTAAATCAAATTTGTTTTTAACTTTCCTGTATGATTTTTTTCTATATTTATCAGTTTAAATCCATTTTCCCTTGCTCAAACTGTACTTTGTCATGTTTAAACACTACCTCTCTGCTATAGTTATTATGATATGATTACCCTCTGTGCTCCATCCTCCCTCCTTTAATATCCTGCTATTACAACCCACCTCAATGCCTTCAGCCACCAAATCTGCCTTCAAAAGCCTCTGGAGATTTGAAAAGAAACAGTTCAAATAGTGTCATGTCCACTATCAGTTTCACTAATGTGTATGGAGGGGTGAGGTGGGATCCAGCGTTTGTATCACATTGAACCTCATTATGATGCATAATTACAATGCACCAATAAAAGTATGTTTAAAAATCAAATGAACTGGGGACATTTCAGACAAACTCCAAATGGGAGACATTCTATGAAAGAATTGGCCAGTACTCCTCAGAGTTATGAAGCTTATAAAGACAAAGACTAAGGAACTGTCCAAAGTAACAGTCTAAAGAAAAGTGACAACTGAATGCAATGTGTGATCCTGCTCAGAAAAAAAGGTTGTTAACTGGGCAATTGGCCAATTTTGATGAGACAGATTAGATATGGGTGGCCTATCAGTGTTAATTTCCTGATATTGATATTAATAATGTGGTTATATAGTGATGATATTTAGGGAATCTAGGTGAAGGGTAAATGGGTTTTTATATAATTTTTGTAACTGTTACATAAGTGTTAAAGAGGCTTAAAATGAAGTTTAAAAATAAAAGATTAAATATACAGATTCCATTTTTTAAAAGCCTCTGGAAAACTATCCCTATTTCTCTTCTTCAGATGGATGTTAAATAATTCAGAATCAATAACTCTTTGTTCTTTCCAAAATTACAGTGTTTTGCTTAACTGCTTTTATTATTGATCCCACCTGTATTGGACAGGGTTCTCTAGATTAACAGAATACACAGAATGAGTATATTTTAAAAAAAGGGATTTATCAGATGGCTTACAGTTTGCAGCAATGTAGTCCCAGGTTCTGACTGCACGTGGAGGGTCAGAGGAACCAGTAGCTGGTCGAACGGTCTAAGAGCTGGAGTCTTAGGATTGGAGCAACCACTAAT
>PVJS01053476.1:0-13275 GCA_004027185.1 Glis glis | reverse complement strand
AGAGAGAGAGAGAGAGAGAGAGAGAGAGAGAGAGAGAGACAGGGAGAGAGAGAGAGAGAACTGAGGCTGGCCGCGAATCCGGATCCTCCGGTCTCCGCCTCCCAAAGTACTGAGATTACAAGCGTGCGCCACCACGCCCGGCGTGACCCTGTTTCAAAATAAGAATAAAATAGGGCTGGGGGTGTAGCTCAGAGGTAGAATGCCCCTGGGTTCAATCCCCGGTACCACACACACAAAAAAAAGTAAATCTCAAACTGCGTGTGGTGGTGCACACCTGTAATCCGGTATCTCGGAGGCTGAGACAGGAGGTTCAAGACCAGCCTCAGCAATTTAGCAATTTAGCAAGACTCTCAGTAACCTAGGGAGACCCTGTTTCAAAACAAACAAACAAAAAAAACCCCAAAACAAAACAAAACAAAAGGGATGGGGGTATGGCTTGGAGGTAGAATGCCTCTGGGTTCAATGTCCAGTACCACACACATGCACCGCGCGTGTACACAGACACACTCGCGCACACGCACACACACACACACACACACACACAGAGTAAATCTCTTCATGGCTCCAGGTGACCAGGTCTCCTCCCTGGGGGACCCCTCACCTGTGTCTTGCGTGTCCTTGCTGAGGCAGCCTGTGCACGTGTAAGCATGCTCCTTCCCTCCTTTGCTTTTATTAGACACAGAAGATGGCAGCATTCCACACTCACCTCTCCCCACCTTGCTTTCTGCATTCCACATGTCTCAGGGATCCTTCAGCATTTAGAGTTACCTCACGCTTTGTGTGTGCATGTGGTGTGTGTGTGTGTGTGTATGTGTGTGTGTGTGTGTGTGTGTGTGTGTGTGCATGCTACTGGGATTGAACCCATGGGCGCTCCACTACTGAGCTACACCCCCAGTCCTTTTTATTTTGAGACAGGGTCTCCCTAAATTGTTGATACTGGCCTCGAACCTGCGATCCTCCTGTCTCAGCCTTCCAAGTATTGGGATTACAGGTGTGCACCACTGTGCCTGGCACCTCATGTTTTTTTTTTTTTTTTGCAGTACTGGGGATTGAACCCAGGGGCATTCTACCTCCGAGCTACACCCCCAGCACTATTTTTTATTCTTTATTTTGAAACAGGGCCTCACTAAGTAGCTCAGGCTAGCTTTGAACCCGGATCCTCCTGTCTCAGCCTCCCAAGTACTGGGATTACAAGTGTGCGCCACCACACCCGGCTACCTCACGCTTTTTAACAGCTGCATATTCCATGGTGTAGATGCACCATCGTCTGTTTAACAGCCCCCTGTGCGAGGATATTTAGGTTGCTCCTAGTCTTTTGCTACTTTCATCCCCATTTTGCAGCTGAAAAGTTGTGATTCAGAGAAGGAAGTGACCTGTGGACATTCCCAAAGCAAATGTTGGCACCCTTGGGCATTGCTTAGCTACAAAATATAAGACAAAAGGAAGCCAAGCATGGTGTTGCATGCCTGTAATCTCAGTACTTGGGAGGCTGAGACAGGAGGATTGCAGATTTGAAGCCAGCCTCAGCAATTTAGCAAGACCCTCAGCAACTTAGTGAGACTTTGTTTCAAAATAAAAAAATAAAATAGAGCTGGGCATGTAGCTCAGAGGTAGAATGCCTCTGGGTTTAATTCCCAGTAACACACACACACACACACACACACACACACACACACACACACACAAAGAAGAGTTACTGATTCCCAAATTACAGAAAAGAAAGAATCATCCAGAGACCTAATTTCTTTCTCTGTCCTACTAGTGTCTCATCCAGCTTGGATAAATTTCTGCTAACATTGTCTGATGCCTGATCGGTAATTAAATAATCCTTTGGAAATACTTTAAATCTGTCTTTCTTTCTAGATGATAATTGGGGCAAGGAACATGTTTTCCTCACTCTTCCAGCCCTACAAGCACTATGTTCCTAGCCAGCATTGAGTATGTAGTAGATGTTCAATAACTACATGTTGAATGAATGAATGGACTAGTATTGTGTGTGGTTAAGACAATGGGAGCAGGGCTGGGGTGCACACCTGTAATCCCAGTACTTGGGAAGCTGAAACAGGAGGATCGCAGGTTCTCCCCAGCCTCAGCAACTTAGAGAGGCCCCCGCACCTTAGCGAGACCCTGTTTCAAAATAAAAAAAATAAATTAGGGCTGAGGATACAGCTCAGAGGTAGAATGCTCCTGGGTTCAATCCCCAGTACCAAAGAGAAAGAGAGAGAGAGAGAGAGAGAGAGAGACAATAGGCTTGGAGACCTGGCCTTGATGCTGGCTGTAACACTTATTAGTATATAACTAATCTAGACTCATCACTCAACTTCTCAGCCTCAGATTCCTCAGCTGTGAAATGGAAGCAGGCCCTTGGGATTGCCGGGAGAATCAAGCGAGGGGATGGATGCAGGTCAAGTACCTGCCACAGGGCCCTGGGTGCAGGAAGCTCAGCCATGGTTCTTAGGCCGGAGCGCCTTCGCCTTCGTGGTCATTCGCTGCCTGGAAAGGCTGGTGGAGGAACCAAGAACTCCCCAGGCTGCGGTGATTTGCACTGGGCCCTGAAGGAGTAAGATTCTGGCTTGCCTGGCAAGGGCGGAGTTCATCCAACTACAAATGGAGATAATGATTCCCAGTTTCTGTTTCCCTTGGGAGATGGTCCATCTTAAAGTCCCTCAAGTGCCGGGCGTGGTGGCGCACGCTTGTAATCCCAGTACTTGGGAGGTGGAGACCAGAGGACCTGGGTTCCCGGCCAGCCTCAGCTACTTAGTGAGGCCCTCCCTATAAAAAATAGGGCTGGGGGTGTAGCTCGGAGGTAAAACGCCCCTGGGTTCAATCCCTGGTACCGCAAATAAATAAATAAATAAATAAATGAATAAATAAATAAATAAAGGAAAACAGTACACAATTAAAAGACGCCATTGTTATTCAGCTGGAAAAGTACCTTCGCAGGACCAGCGAGCTAATCCCTGCCAAATATGATTCTGCCTGTGCTGTGTATAATTGAATATTTAGTGTGGATTTAACCCAGGGAGTCAACTGTGCTGTCAGAGCCAAGTTTAATGGGGCACTTAATAAATGGGAAGGTAATTAATACCAACCAGATGCCAGGAGTGCGACGAGTTTGTGCTGCTTCCATGACGGAAGTGCTTCAGAGAGATGAAGTTCCCGACTTTTCGTGGAGGGAGTGGGGAGTGCAAGCCCTGGCCTGGGTCTTTGCGTCCTCTGTACCCTCCTGGAGATTGGATTTCACCTCCTTTGGGAAGCCTTCTGGGATTGCTAAATGCGGAGGTTCCCATATCACTCTGCGTGAATTTCATGTGTGGAAATTGAAACATTTAAGTCAGGCGTGGTGGCCCACGCCTGTAATCCCAATACTTGGGAGGCTGAGACCAAAGGATTGCAGGTTTGAAGCCAGACTCAGCAATTTAGCGAGGCCCTCAGCAATGTAGTGAGACCCTGTTTCCAAATAAAAAGTAAAATAGGGCTAGGGTGTAGCTTAGAAGTAGAATGCTTCTGGGTTCAATCCCTAGTACCACAAAACAAAAATAAAACATTGTAGCGTGTTAGTATGTTGGTCTCCCTGTATCAGAGCCCGGTCTTACCCCCAGTGTTTATCTGACATACAGTCAGTGCTCTAGCAAGGTGCGCTGAAGAAAAATTTTGGGGTTTCAGAACTGTCTACATCTTGAGTCTCAAGAATAGGGCAGGGTGTTGGGATTTTGCTAGGAAGGGCCCTCTGTGGTGTTGATGTGTAATCTGTCTTCTGAGAGAAATTCTGTTTGGTGCCCTTTCTAATGACCCACCATTAAAATGTGGCCTGTCAAGCTGAGTGTGGTGGCGCACGCCTGTAATCCCAGTAATTGGGAGGCTGAGACTGGAGGATCACGGATTTGAGGCCAGCCTCAGCAACTTAGTGAGGCCCTCCTCAACTTAGCGAGACCCTGTTTCAAAATTAAAAAATAAGATAAAATGGGGCTGAGGGTGTAGCTCAGAGGTAGAATGCCCCTGGGTTCAATCCCCAGACATACACACACACACACACACACACACACACACACACACACACATACACACACACACACACGCCACCTGCTCTGAACAAGGCCCAAGCCTTTGGACTCACCACAGTCTCTGGTTGACCTTTGCAGCTGGATTCTGCCTCTGGATTCAAAGCTTGGAAAGGTACTCCTGACCCATCATGGTCAAATCAGCAGCCATTCTCCAGTAAGGATTGAGAAGAGGCTGTGACCACCCCATTTGTCGGCTGTTGTGGGAGAGGGGCTGCCTCTCCTTGCTTCTTGGGATTCTCACAAATAGGGGCTCCGATGCTGGGCAACCCAAGTGACACGTACCAGACACGCCTGCACTCTATGAATTTATATTTTCTCCTATTACTATTCTTCATAGGGGATCCATCTCCAGGTCCCGGTTAGTCACTCAACAAACATTCATATGTGCCTGACACATATGAATGTTAGTAGGTGTTGGGAGACAAAGAGAACAAAGAAATGGAGATTGCATTCTAGTAGGGGAAGGACTGATAGTAAATAAGTAAGCAAACAAGAGAATTGCAGATTATGATGACTTCTGTAAAAGACACAGGCAGAGGCCTGAGGCTGAAAGGAAGCGAGGTTTACTTAGTTTCTGTTATCTAGACCCAGAACCTAGAGGCTTAAAACACTCATTTATTATTTTATATATTTTTAATTTTTTGTGTGTGCTATCGGGGATTGAACCCAGGGGCATTCTACCTCTGAGCTACATCCCCAACCCTACTTTTATATTCTTTATTTTGAAACAGGGTCTCACTAAGTTGTGGAGGGCCTCACTAAGTAGCTGAGGTTGGCCTTGAACCTGCGATCCTCCTGTCTCAGCCTCCCAACTATTGGGATTACAAGTGTGCGCCACCATACCTGGCTTAAAACACTCATTTATGTAGCTCATGGTTCGGTGGGCTAAGAGTCTGTGTAGGGCTGGCCTGGGGTCCATTTCTGTCCATGTGGTGTCCCCTGTGGTGTCTGGAGCTGAAACATCCACTTCATTAATTTTGTGTGTGTGTGGTACTAGGGATTGAACCCAGGGGCATTCTACCTCTGAGCTACACCCCCAGCCCTATTTTGTTTTATTTTTAAATTTTGAAACAGGGTCTCACTAAATCGTGGAGGGCCTCACGAAGTTGCTGAGTCTGGCCTCAAACCTGTGATCCTCCTGTCTCAGTCTTCCAAGTACTGGGATTACAGGCATGTGCCACAATGCCCAGTTTGGAACATCTACTTCTAAGATGTTTCTTTGTTGTCTAAAAAATTTACAATGAAAATGTCAAATTTTATTTTCTTATAAAAATCAAAAGAATTGTGCAGCAAGCACTACGTCCAGCACCACCAACCAGGTTCGACACACTCCACACCTACTGCATCTGCTGCAGCTGCATCTGTCTGTGGCTTCGCTTGGGGGGGGGGGCTGCTTCTCTCCCCAGGCTGAAGCCTGTTCAGCTTTTTACAGCTCCACCGTCTCAGGCTAGTAACACTTCTTACATGGAGGTCGACTTTCAGGTCAATTAAGAGTGGTTTGGGGCCGGGCGTGGTGGCGCACGCTTGTAATCCCAGTACTTAGGGAGGCGGAGACCGGAGGATCCGGGTTCGCGGCCAGCCTCAGCTCTCTCTCTCCCTGTCTCTCTCTCTCTCCTTAGTGAGGCCCTCTGCAACTTCGTGAGACCCGGTTTCAAGGCTGCACAGTGTCTCTTCCATAGTAGTCTATTGCTCCAAGCAGCCATTGGCAGTAAAGCATGTGGGACAGGAAGTGCCTTCCCTGCTGCAGCCATCTTTAGGGAACATGGTTACAAAGGTGATCAGGGCAGCCCTTGCTGAAAAGCTGGTGTTTGGACTGAGCCCCGAGTAATGGGAATGAGCCTGGAAGAAGAGAGTATTTCAGGCAGAGAGACCAAGAAAAGGGAAAGCTGGGAGGAGAAAGTACGTCTCCCATCTCTTCTTTCCTTTTCCCTTCCAGACCCGGCCCATCACCTGGGACCCACAGGGAGCCACCTCCCTTAGGAAGCCCTCTCAGATGCCTCCGTCTCTGCAGTCCTCCTCTTCCTAGAGCACTCATGTCAGCTTACCTGGCTTACATGCGTTGGCTGGGTTGTGCAATGGTTATGCACACACGCAGTCTCTCTGAGGGTTTGGAGAGCTGCTTACTTTAGTGTGTGTGTGTAGGGGGGCGGGGGTACCCGGGACTGAACCCAGGGGTGTTCTACCTCTGAGCCACACCCCCAGCACTTTTTATTTATTTTTTGTTTTGAAACAGGTCTTGCTACATTACTGAGGCTGTCCTTGAACCTGCATCCTTCTGTCTCAGCTTCCCAAGTACTGGGATTACAGGCATGTGCCACCACAGCCCTAGGTCCTCCACCTATACATGGAAATAATAATAATAATAATAATAATAATAATACCTACCTTATAGGGTTGCTGGGGGAGAATATTCACATGTGTAAAGTGCTTGGCATGTAGTGAATACATAAAAAATGACAGCTATAATTAATATTTTCAAAACCAGCTCCCCCTGTCATGTGTTAAGCTACTTTATAATTTTTTTTCAGAGCAGAGATCTTTTTGTTCCATCGTCGTCTCCTTCATAATGAAGCACAGGTGTTACGGATGGGAACGCTCACGCCACGCAGCTCTCCACTGTGCTGTGGTGCTAATGCAGCCACGCAGGACACGGAGATGAGCCAGACTCAGCGGGGGCCTCCGAGCTTCTGGAAAGTGAGAAAGTGGCTGTGTCCGCCGCAGCCACCGGGGTCGCTCACATATGGATAGAGTAACAGGTTTCAAGCCCCTGCGCGCCTACATTAAAGTGCTTGGGCTGAGCTGGGCGTGGTGGTGCACACCTGTAATCCCAGTACTCGGGAGGCTGAGGCAGGAGGATCGCAGGTTCAAAGCCAACCTCAGCAAATAGTGAGACTCTCATCATCCTAGCGAGACCCTGTTTCAAAATAAAAATAAAATAGGGCTGGGGGTGTAGCTCAGAGTTAGAATGCCCCTGGGTTCCATCCCGAGTAACGTACACACACACACACACACACACACACACACATCCCCAGTAACATACACACACACACATGCAAATCTCTCTCTCTCTCTCTGTCTCTCTTTCTGTCTCTCTCTGTCTCTCTCTGTCTCTGTCTCTCTCTCTGTTTCTCTCTCTCTCTCTCTCTCTCTCTCATATTGGGGATTCAACCCAGGGGTATTCTATCTTTGGGCTATTATACCACCAGCCCTATTTTATTTTTTTATTTTGAAACAGGGTCTCACTGAGTTGCTGAGGCTGGCCTCCAACCTGCGCAATCCTCCTGTCTCAGTTTCCCAAGTACTGGGATTACAGGTGTGTGTCACCACACCCAGCACTCCTCCCTCTTTTTGCCCATCAAAGTCCTACTCAAGCTTCATTCTTACCTGAAACATTATCTCCTCAGAGGCCTCTGATCATCCTCTCAAGGGTGCATCTCCTGTGCTGCTTATTCCCTCATTATTTCCCTTCTTTCTTCCTAGCACACCTCTTGGTTTGTAAGTATGTGTTATCCGTGTGATTGATTAGTGGGGTGGAGACATTAATCCTTAGTCTGAAAGCACAGTCTTCTCAGTGTCATGCATGACCCAGAGTAGATACCAAATAAATATGTTAGATGAATTTGCATCTTTGGATTCTCCATGTGACCTCACATAGTGTGAGGTTAGTGAATTTTTAATGAATTATAATTATTTTTCTCTCTTTCTCTCTTCGCACTGGGGATTGAACCCAGGGGCATTCTACCTCTGAGCTAGACTCCCTGCCCTATTTTACTTTTTATTTATTTTTTATTTATTATTATTATTTTTTTTTTGCGGTGCCGGGGATTGAACACAGGGGTGTTCTACCTCCGCGCTACGCCCCTGGCCCTATTTTTTTATACTTTATTTTGAAACCGGGTCTCATGAAGTTGCAGAGGGCCTCACTAAGGAGAGAGAGAGAGAGAGAGAGAGAGAGAGAGAGACAGGGAAAGAGAGACAGAGAGAGACAGAGAGAGAGAGAGAGAGACAGGGAGAGAGAGAGCGAGAGAGCTGAGGCTGGCCGCAAACCCTGATCCTACGGTCTCTGCCTCCCAAAGTACTGGGATTACAAGCGTGAGCCACCACCCCTGGCCCATTTTACTTTTTATTTTGAAACATGGTCTTGCTAAGTTGCTGAGGGTCTTGCTGAGGCTGGCCTCAAACTTGTGCTCCTTCTTGTCTCAGCCTTCCAAGTACTGGGATTACAGATGTGCGCCACTGCACCCAGTTGAATTATAATTATTTCTGCCTGTGTCCCTCAAAAGAGAGCAAGCCCTGTGTCCTAGGGCGAGGGATGTAGTTCAGTGGTAGAGCACTTGCCTAGCATGAGTGAGGCTCTGGGTTCAATTCCCAGTAACTAACACACACACACACACACACACACATACACACACACGAGAGAGAGAGAGAGAGAGAGAGAGAGATAGAGCCCAAGTCTCACTCTTTTTTGAACCTCTAGCACCCAACCCCTCCTTCTCTCTCCTCTATATTAGTTATCTATGGGGCATGATAAATTACTCTGAAACTAAGGAGTTTAAAAATAACATTTATTAGCCGGGCGTGGTGGCGCACGCTTATAATCCCAGTACTTTGGGAGGCGGAGACCGGAGGATCTGGGTTCGCGGCCAGCCTCAGCTCTCTCTCTCCCTCTCCCTGTCTCTCTCTCTCTCTCTCTACCTAGTGAGGCCCTCCACAACTTCGTGAGACCTGGTTTCAAAATAAAGTATAAAAAATAGGGCCGGGGGCGTAGCGCGGAGGTAGAACGCCCCTGCGTTCAATCCCTGGTACTGCAAAAAAAAAAAATTATTTATAACTTCTGCGGGTCAGGAGTTGGAGTGCCTTTGCTGGCTGTCTCCAGCTCGCAGTCTCTCATGAGGTAATAGTCAAGGTTTCAGTCTGGGCTACAGTGGTCGCCTGAACCAGGACTGGAGGAGCCATTCCCAAGGTGGCTGGTGCCTTTAGCCGGTTGCTGTCAGAAGCTTGGTAACTACCCACGTGAGCCTCTCCATGGGGCTGCCTCTGTGTCCTCAGGACGTGGAATTTCCCAGGAGTGACCAAGACAGCCAAGAGGAACTTGCAATGTCTTTTCTGACTCAATCTCGAAACTCATGCTCCATAATTTCCACGGCGTCCGATGGGTGACACCAGTCAGCCCCATTCAGTGTGGGAAGGACAAGGATATCAGGAGTCAGGAACCACCCCAGTCCACAGTGGAGGCTGATTACTACTTTCTATCTCCACTTGCCCCACCCATTCTCTGTATTCTTTGCTTTCCAAAGCTTATCACAGTGTGAGTCTATGCTCATTTAATTACTTCCCTCCGTCCCTCTCCAACATATTGTTAAACTCCAAGAGGGTGGAGACCATCCGTAGATTTTTTTTTTTTTTTTTTTAGTGGTAATGGGGATTGTACTCAGGGGCGTTCCACCTCTGTGCTACACCCCCAGCCCTTTTTATATTTTTATTTTGAAACAGGGTCTCACTAAATTGCTGAGGGCCTCACTAAATTGCTGGAGGCAGGCCTGGAACCTGCAATCCTCCTGTCTCAGCCTCTCAAGTACTGGGATTATAGGCCTGTACCTGTACCACACCCCCTTTTTCTGGTACTGCGGATTGAGCCCAGGGGCACTCTACCTCTGAGCCAAACCCCCAGACCTTTTAATTTTTATTTTGAAACAGGGTCTCGCTAGGTTGATGAGTCTCACTAGTTGCTGAGGCTGTCCTCGAAGCTTGCAATCCTCCTGTCTAAACCTCCCAAGTACTAGGATACAGGCATGCACCACCACGCCCGGCCGATAGATATTTTTTGAGGAAATGATAACGATTTGCTTCTGTCTGAATTATAGCCCGTTTCTGTTGTTTTTTTTTTTTTTTTTTTTTTTTTGCGGTACTGGGGATTGAACCCAGGGGCGTTCTACCTCCGCGCTAAACCCCCGGCCCTATTTTTTATACTTTATTTTGAAACCGGGTCTCACGAGTTGAGGAGGGCCTCACTAGGTAGAGAGAGAGACAGAGAGAGAGAGAGAGAGAGACAGAGAGCTGAGGCTGGCCACGAACCCGGATCCTCCGTTCTCCGCCTCCCAAAGTACTGGGATTACAAGCATGCGCCAGCACGCCCGGCTAGCCCGTTTCTGTTTGCGCGCCCACTCCCGCCCCGGGCTCCTAGCTCAGGGCCTGGCATAGCTTTAAGGCTTCTGTAAAGTTTTGCGGAACCGCAGTAAGTGACAAAGGGCTGCGAGAATCGAGGGGTCCGGATCCCTCTTCCCCAAGCCTCTGCGCGATTCTCAAAGTGGAGACTAAAGTGCCACAGAGCCCAGCGACCACGCCCTCCACAGCCCTAGCAACGCGGGCGGGGCTCAGCGCGCCGGTTGCTGGGTGCGTCACTTCCGGAACCTTGGGTCCTGGGGAACGACTTCCGGGGGAGCGGCGCGGCGGCGCAGGAGGTGAGTGCCGAGCCGCGGGCGGCGGGCCGGGGCTGCCGGGCGGGGCGCGACTGGCGCCGCGGCGGGAGCCGGGGGAGGGGCGCTGGCGCGGTGTCGCCGGTGTCGCCGCGCTGCTCCGAGGGCGGAGGCCTTGCTCTGCGCGCGGCCTGCAGAGCTGCCCAGGGCGGACGCTGGAAAGTTACATGGAGTGGAGAAAATTTTTTTTTTGCGGTACCGGGGATTGAACCCAGGGGCGTTCTACCTCCGCGCTACACCCCCGGCCCTATGTTTTATTCTTTATTTTTGAAACAGGGTCTCAGTAAGTTGCGGAGGGCCTCACTAAGTAGCTGAGGCTGGCCGCGAACCCGGATCCTCCGGTCTTAGCCTCCCAAGTACTGGGATTACAAACGTGCGCCACCACGCCCGGCTTGGAGTGGAGAATTTGTATTCCAGGGAAGCCGAGAGCCTCGCCTGGTGCTGACCCTCTTTAGTCCCGAGCCCGGGCTAGAACTCTGGGCTCCTCACGTACATGCCCCGGCCTTTCTTCCAGCTGGTGGAGCCTGAGCCCCGGAGTAAGTCAGGCCGGGGTTCGGAGCCTGAGTGCGCCCTGTATTGCTGTGTAACGGTGGACAAGTCGCGTTTCCTCTCTGTTCTCAGTTTCCTCCTCTGTAAAATGGGTACATATTGGGAGGCTAGCCTCATCAACTTACCGAGACTCTCAGTAACCTAGTGAGACCCTGTTTCAAAAAAATAAAAATAAAAAGGGGTGTAGCTCGGAGGTAGAATGCCTCAGGGTTCAATTCCCAGTACCAAAAAAGGGAGGGCATATAGGCTTATTCTAAGGATTAAAAGAGACAGCAAATGGAAAGTATATGGGTGCACAGTGTGTGTTTGGGGATGAATTTATTCTTGAAGAGAAGGAGGAGCCAGGTGTGATGGCGCAGGCCTGTGATCTCCGAACTTGGGAGGCTGAGACAGGAAGATCGCCGTTTGAGGCCAGCCTCAGAAATTTATGGAGACCTTGTTTCAAATGGAGAATAAAATAGGACTAGGGGTGTAGCTCAGAGGTAGAACACCCCTAGATCCCGGTAAAACACACACACACACACACACACACACACACACACACACACACGGAGGTGAATTCAGTAGCCTCCCACCTATCTGCAGTTTCATTTACCTGTGGCCTGAAAATACTACTTGGAAAGTTCCAGAAATAAACAATAAGGCTGCTTTTTTTTTTTTTTCGTACTTGGGATTGAACCCAGGGGCATTTTACCTCTGAGCCACACCCGCAGCCCTATTTTTTATTTATTTTGAAACAGGTCTCACTAAGTTGCGGAGGGCCTCACTAATTAGTTGAGGCTGGCTGCGAACCCAGATCCTCCGGTCTCAGCCTCCCAAGTACTGGGATTACAGGCGTGTGCCACCGCGTCCAGCTTCAATTCATAAGTTTTAAATTGTGTGTTCTGAGTAGCATGATGAAATCTTATGCCTTCCTGTTGCATTCTGCCCTGAACGTGAATCTCCCTTTGCTGTATTAACTGTGCACTCCTTGGTCACTTGTAGCCCTCTCAGCTATCAGATCACCTATAGCGCACTTGCAGCGCTTGTGTGTGGGAAGCCCTTATTTTACTTCATCATGGGCCCCAGGTACAAGAGTAGTGATACTGGCAATTTGCATATGCCAAAGAGAAGCCAAAAAGTGCTTCCTTCATGTGAAAAGGTGAAAGTCACTAACTTAAGGAAAGAAAATCCTGTGCTGAGGTTGTTGAAATCTATGGTAAGAATGAGTCTTTTAAGCCAGGTGTGGTGGCACACACTTGTAATCCCAGTACTTGGGAGGCTGAGACTGGAGGATGCGGGGTCGCGGCCAGTCTCAGCTACTTAGTGAGGCCCTCCGCAACTTACTGAGACCCTGTTTCAAAATAAAGAATAAAATAGGACTGGGAGTATAGCTCAGAGGTAGAATGCCCCTGGGTTCCTTACCCAGTACCGCAAAAAAAAAAAAAAAAAAGAATGAGTCTTTTATTCATGAACTTGTGAAGAAGGGAGAAGAAAGTTGTGCTAGTTTTGTGGTCACACCTCAGATTGAAAAAGTTACAGCCAAAATGTGTGGTAATTCTTGGTTAAGAGGGAAAGGGCATTAAATTTGTGGGTGGAAGACATGAAGAGAAAATGTGTTTCCATTGGTGGCAATGTGTTGCACCAGAAATCATTGCACCTATGTGAAGACTTCAGGAAGGGGTCCCCTGAAACAAGGGACATGAAGCCATTTAGTGCAAGTCAGGGATGGTCAGACAGATTCAGGAATAGATTTGAACTGAAAAATAAAAAATTATCCGAGAGGCAGCATCTACCAATGAAAAAGCTTCTGTTACATTTCCAGCCAAGTGAAAGAACATATTGAAGTCCATCAGTTAATGTTAAAAATAAGGAATTGATGCTGGGCGTGGTGGCACATGCTTGTAATCCTACTACTTAGGAGGCTGAGACAGGAGAATCGCAGGTTCCTGGCCAGCCTCAGCTACTTAGTGAGGCCCTCCACAACTTAGCAAGACCCTGTTTCAAAATAAAGAATAAAAAATAGAGCCGGGCATGGTGGCGCACGCTTGTAATCCCAGCACTTGGGAGGCTGAGACCAGAGGATCCGGGTTCGCAGCCAGCCTCAGCTACTTAGGGAGGCCCTCCGCAACCTAGTGAGACCCGGTTTCAAAATAAAGGATAAAAAATAGGGCCGGGGGTGGAGTTCGGAGGTAGAACGCCCCTGG